>JAQHUG010000306.1:749589-793816 GCA_028555095.1 Dicrostonyx torquatus | reverse complement strand
AGAGGTTGGAGCGAAAACCTCAGCTATTGTCTTTCTAAATAGTCGGGCACCAGCTACGAAACCGCATGGCATCCCCTGTCTGGCAGGTATCAGAGCCCACATTATCCAATTTAGCCTCATCTAGATTATAAAGATATTTGCTCCTGAATACACAAGGAATGTTGGATTTTGAATATTAACCAGGCTTATTCTCTGAAACTATATTGTGACTCATTCACCGAGAAACTCACTAGTAGAAATTAGTGAGTCTATGAAAAGAGTCACAAGGCAGGAAACACCTCTCCTCCCATTCCCATTTTGCACCTAACATAATTCCATTTAACTAATTTCTCCCAGAAGGGACACACACACACACACACACACACACACACACACACACACACACACACGGCAGAACTGGAGACGGGGCAACTGTGACAGGTGCGAGAGATGCTGTATGTAATAGAGGAGCAGATCTGTGCATGGAGGTGTTGGTGAGGTTGTTTTGCTTTATTTTTTTGTTTGTTTTTATTTTAATATTTGATTTATTCTGGGGGGAGCTTACAGGCAGGGGTGGAGAGCAGTAAAGGAAAGACTGAGAAAAGTGAGATTGGAGTAGAGTACATGATGAAATTCCCAAAGGTTCAGTTAAAGATTATGTTAAAAAGAAGATAGTCTTAAACATTTTAGACTACCAAGCAAAATGAATGGAGTTTTTAAAATGTATACGGGAATTAAAATATCCAAATGAAACTAGATCAGATGCATAATCATAATAACAAAGTTATTGGTGGTGAATGAAAAAGCCATTGTGAAGGACTCAGCAGCATGCGAAAAGCTGGAAAACCCTAAATATCACTTTTAAGAATTATTTGGGGAGTTGGCATCAAATCAACAAAACATTTGGGTTTGTGTGAAGTCACTGGTTTTAATAGATTTTTTTTTATATTGAAGTAATTTTCACTTACAAATGTGTTGCAAAAGATAGCACACAGGGTCCCCAAATGTCTTCCATCTATTTTCTTCCTAATACTAATTTTATACTATGGATATTTGTCAAAACAAAGAAATAAAAATGGATAACTTTCTGCTTGATAACTCGAAACTATATTTGAATTACATTAGTTTTCAATTTGTGTTTTTTTTTCTGTTCTAAGTCCCAACTCAGAATGCCACATTGCATTTAGAAGCTGTCAGATTTTCATCTTCTCTACTCTCTAGAAATCTAAATGCAGCATACTACTTATTTCTTCATTTTGTAAGATAAAGTTTACAAGAATTCATAAATATTGACAGAATTTGTGTTTAGAGATAGTCAACAGTTTGGTTTTGTCTGAAGTTTTCTATATAATTCTTGATACTTGGTGAATACATAATTTTGATCTCAGAAGGTAAACTAATAGCGTCAAGAAATATTTAGATAGTTAATTTTTATTGCTATTGTTTTAAAACAAGGTCTTCCTTAGCCCAGGCTAGCCTCAAATGCATTATATAGCTCAGACTGATCTTTACCTCTTGATCACCCTGCCTCCATTGCACAAAACAAATGAAATAATCTCATTTGCAGAAAATAGATGGAACTAAAATTTATCCTGATAAGTAAAATAAGCCCAACCAGGAAGAAAAAATGACATGATTTATGAGGAATTTAGAATTATAAACAAGAAAACCAAGCTACACAATTGTAATATAAATGCAGAGGGTCTAGGCTAGTCCTTTGCAGGTTCCCTGGTTGTTGGTTCAGTCTCTATGAGCCCCGATGAGCCCAGGTTAGTTGATTCTGTGAGGTTTTTTCTTGTGATATCCCTGACCCCTCTGGCTGCTACAATCCTTTCACCCTCTCTTCTGCAGGATCCCCAAACTCGGCCTAATGATTGGCTGTAGATCTGCATCTATTTCCAACAGTTGCTAGATGAAGCGTGTCTGTTGACAATTGGATCAGGCACCAATCTGGTCAAGGAGATGGCCAGTTCAGACTGTGTAACTGCTACTGCGAGGAATCTTAGCAGGGTGTTTCTTGGAGTTCCTTGCATCAGGTTTCCTACTTGATGGAAAAATACCCCCTTTTCCACTAGACTCTTTTAGTACTCTCTCAATCTATATTCCCCTAAATGCATGACTCAAGTTCCCATTCCACACACTTTGAGTTAACTTATGAAATCTCATCTATTTCCTTTTCTCATTAAGATCTGTTCACTTAGTATCTCTAGGCCCATGGATTGTAGGATAGGTATTGTTTATTTTACAATACCACTGTATGAATGAGTATATACCATGCTCGTCTTTCTTCGTCTGGGTTATCTCACTAGAATGACTTTTTTCTAGTTCCATCTATTTGCCTTTAAGTTTCTTGGTGTCCTTGGTTTTAATAGCTGAGTAATACTCCACTGTGTAAATGTACCACATTGTCTTCATCCATTCCTCAGTTGAGGTTCATCTACGCTGTTTCCAGGTACAGGCTATAATAGATAAAACTGCTATGAACACAGTTGAACAAGTGTCCTTGGTGTATGATTGAGCAGCCTTCGGGTACATGATCAAGAGTGGTATAGTGGGGTGTTGTAATAGATAGGTTCCCAGTTTTCTGAGAAACTGCCACTCTGACTTCCAGAGTGACTGTACAAGTGTGCACTTCTGTCAGCACTGCGGGAATGTTTCCTTTGCTCCACATCTGTTCCAGCATGAACTGTTGCTTAGTTTTTGATCTTAGCCATTCTGACAGGTATGAGATGGAATCTCAGAATCATATAGATTTGCATTTCCCTGGTGGCGAAGTATGTTAAACATCTCCTTAGTGTTTCTCAGCCATTTGAGATTCCTCTGTCGAGGATTATCTGTTTAGATCTGTACCACATTTAAATTGGATATCTAGTTAATATCTGGTTTATTGAGATCTTTATATATTTTAGAAATAAGTCTTCTGTTGGATGTGGGGTTGGTGCAGATCTTTTTCCTTTCTATAGGGCACCACTTTGTCCTATTGGATGTGTCTTTTGCCTTAGAGAAGCTTTTAAGTTTCATAAGGTCTCACTTATTAAGGGTCAGTCTTAGTGCCTGTGCTACTGGTGTTCTATTTAGGAAGCTGCCTCCTGAGCCAATGCATTTGAGATTATTTCCCACTTGTTTTCTAGCAGGTTCAGTGTATCTGGATGGATGTTGAGGCATTTGATTCACTTGGAATTGCGTTTTGCGCATGATTATAGATCTGGATTTATTTGTATTCTACATGTCTACATCAAGTTAGACCAGCACTATTTGTTGAATGGGCTTTCTTTTTTCCAATTGTATATTTTTGGCTTCTTTTTCAAAAATCACATACCGATTTATGTCTAGGTCTTCAATTTGATTCCATTTTTCCACCTCTCTGTTTTTAATTCCAATACCATGCAGGTTTTATTACTGTAATAGAGCTTGAGATCAGGGATGGTAGTGCCTCCAGAAGTTCTTTTATTGTACAGGATTATTTTAGCTTTCCTGGGGCTTTTTCATTCTTCCATATGGAGTTGAGTATTGTTCTTTCAGGGTCTGTAAAGAATTGCATTGGGATGTTAATGGGAATTGCATTGAATCTGAAGATTGCTGTTGATAAGATGATTACTTTTACTATGTCAGCACCCTTTACTTCTTGACTCTCATGTGTCTCCCCCATCCCTCAGAGAAGTGATGCTTCACTTTAGAAGAAACTGTTCTACAACAGAACCACCCAGAGCCTCAAATAGACAAAACCAGAAAAGAAATCCCATACACAGTACTATAGGTAAAACACTAAATATACCAAACACAGAAAGAGTATTGAAAACTGCAGGAAGGCACAAGTCCCAGATAAAGATAGATGTATCATGACAGCTGGTTTCTCAGTGAAAATTTTAAAGTCAGAGTACATTGGAGGAAGATGATTCAAGTTCTGAAAGAACACAGATGGCCTCTCAGAATACGTGATAAAATTATCCAGTATAATTGTTGGAGAAAGAAAATGTGTCCATTGTAAAGCATGACACATAAATTTAGTAATACTAAACTAATCATACAAAGATTACTAGAAGGAATTCTTTGGACTGATGAAAAGGAAAAGCACAGACAAGAGGACTGCAGGGAAGAAAGAGTTTATCCACCCTTCCTCGATCTCCACCCTCCCACAACCCCAGGCTCTCCCTGGTTCTTCCTTTCTCCCTTCTACCCCCTCCCTTTCACCTACCCCCTCCCCCATATGAGATGGATTGTGTGATGTAGGACTAATAGACTGGAAACTGCAAAAGTAAAAAATTAACAGCAACTAATATACATATTGCAAAAATGACTTGAATTAATGTCTTCAATTCCTTAAAGACAGGCACAGACTTCCTGAAAATGTGGCCTGTATTGTTGTTGTCTGTATAAAGCAAATCTAATCTTCAAAGATAAACATGTTAAAGACTTAAATTGTGGGGAAATATTATAAGCAAACCAAACCAGAAAACCAACAATCATCTAATTATTTTCTAATATCTGAAAAAATAGATAGACTTCAAACAATATCTAATCGTAAGAAAAAAAAGAAATTTACTTCATTCTGAACTAGGGAATAATCCAAGAAAATGAGGACATTACAATTATAAACATATACCTATAAACACAATAAAACATTAAGTTACAGATTAAACTCAACAGGGTACTAGTACGTGTCTTCAGAACCCAACTTTTACCAAACCAGGCAAAAAAATAAACAGAATAAGCAGAGTAATATTAAATGGTATTGTATACCAAATGGCCCAACACGTACCTACAGAATGTACATCCCTAATGCTACAGATTGTATATTCTTTTAGTAGCCTTTCAAAAATAAACCATGTACTGAGACACAAAACAAATTCCAAAAAAAAATAGAAAAACAAATAACCCCAGGTATTTCATTTAACCACAATGGAATAAAGCTAGAATCATATTTCAAAAAAAACTCCAGAAGTCACACAAACTCTCAGAGGTTGAACAATATACCATTGAATGAGCCATTAAAGAAATCAAATGGGAGATTTTTAAAAGACCTTGAAATTAAATGAATATGAAAAGCTTAACAAAAATCCATAGAATACAATGAAAGCTAGAATACTAGAGAAAAACCATAGTTTTAAATGTAGACTTTCAAAAAGAAGAGTATCATACAAAAACTTAGTGATGAATCTCCAGAGCTTTAAAAAAACAAAAACTAATAAAAATAAACAGAATAAATTAAACATAGCGTCAGCTCTTCCTTTTTTGTCTATTTTTCTCTTTTAAAAATACTTCTTTTATTTTTGAGGTTGTAATATAGTTACATCCTCCTGTTTCCCTCTTCTTCCTCCAATCATTCCCGTTCACCCCAACCTGTGCTCTTTCAAGTTTATGGCTTTTTTGAAAAACTAAATAAGATTGACGAATCCTTTGCTGAACTAACCAGAAGAAAAACAGAGAAGAGTCAAATTCACAAAATTAGAGGTAAGAAAGGAGATATTACAGCAGATACAAATGAAATTCTGAAAACCATAACAACATCTTACAAGGCCATGCCCCACTAAAACAAGTGAATGAACCTGATAAACATCTGACCTACCTAAGTTGTCAAGATTAGATCATTTGATAAACAGACCTACCACAATCAAGAGAATTGAAGAAGTAACTAAATTAATAACTTCCTACTCAAAGAAACCCAGATCTAGATATATTCACAACAGAATTCTATCAGACATTTAAAGTAGAATCACAATCAATTCTACTCAAATTACTCTGCAAAAATAGAACCTGAAATAATGCTCCCCAACTCCTTCCATAAAGCTAGTATTACTCTAACTCCCAGACCAGATAAAGACAAGAAAGGGGGGAGAGAGAGAGAGAGAGAGAGAGAGAGAGAACTATAAAGGCATTTATTTTTCAGCAAAATATTTGCAAATCAGAAACAGTCACATACCAAAAAAGATTATTCACAGTAATCAAGTTAGCTTTAATCTTAGAAATACAATGATGGCTTAGCATATACCAAATAATAAATGTAAAAATCTTATAAACAGACTTATAGACAAAAATTACACGGTCATCTCAGTAGATGCAGCAAATAGACTTTGACAAAAATCCAATATCTCCTCATAATAACAATTCCGAGAGAAAACAGAGTGGGAGAGAAAATAACTTAATATAACAGACACTATATCTGACAAACCCATAGGCAACATTATTGTAAATGAAGAAAAGCTCAAAGCAATTCCATTAAAATGAGGAGTAAGGACTAGCCACTGTCTCTAGTCTTAATCAATACAGCACTTGAAATCTTAAAGCAATAAAACAAGAGAAGGAAATAAAAGGAATATAAGCAGGGAAGGAGGAAATGAAAGTTTTTTCCTTCACTATTTATAAAAAAGTCTAGACTCCATCGGAAAATTCTTAGAACTAATTAATATTTTCAGAAAATATGCAGGACACAGAATGAACACAATAACCAGGATCCTTTATACCTATGGTAAGGTCACTGAGAACAAAACCAGGAAGAATTCTCATTCAGAGTAGATTTAATACAGCAGAATAAACCTATCCAAGAAGGTAAATGACCTCTAAAACAAAATATTATAAACTCTGAAGTAGTAAATCACGGAAAGCACTAGAAGCTGAAAGGCCTTTTATGCTCATGGATTGAGAGAATTAATATTGTGAAAATTACCATTTTACCAAAGCAATTCTGAGACTCAGTGAAACCCCAATCAAAATCTCTATGCTATTCTTTACAGAAGTGGTGATAGGAGGGTCAGAAAATATTCGTATTCATTGTAACCATGAACTCACAGCAGTTAAAGACATCTACTGGCTCTGCACAAGGATGGGCTCATCTAAAAGCAAGCATGGATGCAGGAAGAGATCAGAGAGCCTTGACTTGACTCTGTTGAACTCTTTTGCTACCTGTATATTCAGGGAAATGAGGGCCAGCTGCCTTCAGGTCTGTATCCACTAATGATCCCACCAAGCTTTAAAGGATAGTTCCAACCCAGTGATCAAACACCTAGACCTATTTAAACTAAATGGGTAGCAAAACAAATGTCATGAATCTGAGAAAAAAAGCTGCTAAGGTTAAGAGAGGATTGATCAGGGTGGATTACATATATATGTAAAATTATATATGTATTACATATATGTAATACATATATATTATATATACATATATGAATACAATGAATACATTATATGTGTGTTTGTATATATGACATTTTCATATAATAAAATATATGTGAGAGTAGTAAAAGGATGCAGGACAAACCAATGGTAAGGGGACAAAAGATGATAATGGAAGGTGAATATATTTGAAGTGTGCCTTACATGAGTAGCTGTCAAGTAGTCTAATGTAGTCAAATCTATTCTAGAGATAATGTATTTTGAATTGGACAGCCTCTGTATTTCCATGTTTAATCAACTCCTGTGAAGAGGGTCTGGGTCAACGACTCAGTCCTTAGAGCTAGGAGCATGGTCAGTCTGTGTCTGTTCTAGACTAGCATCTCAAACTCTCTGTGGTTGTGGAAGTTCAAGCTACAGCCCTGAATACATATGTGCCAAATGGCCTTGAGCAAAAAGTCTTCCCAAGTTTTAGTTTCCAGTTCTGTGCAGCTATGATTTATAATGGTAGCTATTTCTCAGATTATTATGAAAATTAAATGGTAATGCATGTAAAGCAGCTAGCTAATTGACACGCAGGGAGAGCTAAACTGTTTCATTATTCTATTTTAAGCCCCAATTCAAATGTCACTTCCTTTTCCTCCCAGATTGTTTTCTGTTTCTCATTATTTAAAAATTATATAAAAAATACTGTCATGGGGGGAAGTTAGCATATAGTTTTTAATATTAAAAGATTATAAAACATGACCTATGATAGTGTCTGCTATGTTAACAATGAAATAGTTTTGTCACATTCAGATTTTTCAAGTATTCTAAAATAAAAATAAATTATATGTAAAATAAAAAATAGTACTATATTTTGCTAGCCATTCATACTATAGTTATTTTTAAAGAAATGGTCCATAGCAATACCATTTTCAAATTCCTTGCTTATTTCTCTAATTATATAAGTAATATACACATTTTATTTCTTGTTGTTTTCAGAGTTACATCTCATTTGTCTATGTATTATAGAATAATATTATTTCTCTCTTGCTCTAACATCCAATTTCATATTTTTCCATCTTCAAATAGAGTATTATTATATTTTCATTAAGCTATTATTGTTGTGTGCTGTAAGTATGCAAATATAATGCATAGTTGAACTTGTAAGTTGCTATGATTATTTTCTGTAATTTTAATTCTAATAAAAAATAACTAATTGTATATTTAAAAATATTTGTATATTTAATAATTGTGTCCCTGTTACTGCCTTTCCTCAAATGTTCCTATAATGCCAGCAACCAATATTATCTCTGTTTTCTTAGAGACATAATTACACATGTTTCATCATAAAAAGTTAATTTGTAGAACACAAAAATCATCATATAAAAATTAGTATCATTTTTTACAGCAATAACAAGAAGTTGCTGAGAAAAATATCAGGAAAGTAATTTAACCACGATAGCCCCAAAAATACCAAACGGTAAATTTAACCATAAGAGTAGACAGCTTCTCCAACATTATACAGCAAAGAAATTTATCAGCAGAGGGAAAATATAGCAAATTAACCAACATTTTACAAAATAGTCATTTGAAAAATAATCCGCTTTCATAAAAATAAAGACTGAGTAAGGATAAAAGATGAAAAACTCAAATAACATAGTTTATTAAAAAATGATGCTTAATTTCATTAGTCATCAAGAAAATACAGGGAAAAAACACAGTGAGCAACCAGTTTACAAAATTAGATTCACCAACACCAGAATGAAAAAGTAAATCGCTGCTAGGCTCATCATGGAAAGAGTGTAAGTGAGAGGCAGAGGATCCAAATGCTGTCCTGTTTCTTAGGCAGGACAGGAAAATGCATCCCGGAGCCCTCAACAGTATGATTGAACATGATCAGCATAACACAGTGCCAAAACTGATACACCTGTGAGGATGGTGAAAATTCACCAACATCTTTCTCCTAGACGAAGGGCTAACAGTGGAAAGGGAGAATGTTTCTTCCAGAGAGGAGTTCCTACATATTCTAATTAATAATATTCTCTCAGTTGTTGCAGAATGGACAGATTTGTAGGATATTTCTCTTAGTGAAACATAACATAAAAAGAAACAATTAATATGTGTTTTATCTCACAGATAAATGCTAATAATTAGTTGGTCAGACTCTAGACTAATAATTACTATAACCTAGGCAAGGTGGTAATGAGAAGGGATAGGTGGAGGTTCTATAGCAGATCCCAAAAGACAAAGTATTAAATTCTACTGACCTACAGGACAGTAGAGAAATGAAGTGTGTGTGTGCGTGTGCGTGTGCGTGCGTGTGCGCGTGTGTGTGTGTGCGTGTGTGTGTGCGTGCGTGTGTGCGTGTGCGTGTGTGTGTGCGTGTGCGTGTGTGTGCGTGTGCGTGTGTGTGTGTGCGTGTGCGTGTGTGTGTGTACGTGTGTGTGTGCGTGCGTGTGCGTGTGTGTGTGTGTGCGTGTGCGTGTGTGTGTGTACGTGTGTGTGTGCGTGCGTGTGCGTGTGTGTGTGTGTGCGTGTGTGTGTGCGTGTGTGTGCGTGTGCATGTGCGTGTGCGTGTGTGTGTGTGTGCATGTGCGTGTGTGTGTGCGTGTGTGTGTGTGTGTGTGTGCGTGTGTGTGTGTGTGTGTGCGTGTGTGTGTGTGTGCGTGTGTGTGTGTACGTG
Source organism: Dicrostonyx torquatus (assembly GCA_028555095.1). Lineage (NCBI taxonomy): Eukaryota > Metazoa > Chordata > Mammalia > Rodentia > Cricetidae > Dicrostonyx > Dicrostonyx torquatus. The sequence goes on along the minus strand of JAQHUG010000306.1, from coordinate 784,062 downwards.
TGCGTGTGTGTGTGCGTGTGCGTGTGTGTGTTGGAGTTAATGAACCACAAACAAAAATAATTGTATATAGAGAGGCATGAGTGTCTTAGTGTTGTCTATACATGTTGCTTTTCTACTAAAATATTATTATGTACTCCATAAGTAAAATTTTATCAGTAATCAGATGAATCTTTAAAAGTTTAAGCTACACTATTCTAAATTTATCATTGCAGTATAGATAAAACAAATTATAACACTGCCCTTAAATATGTATTAGCAAAGTATTTTTAAAACGTTTATTTTACAAACTTGCATTTCTATATGTACTGTATCTTTGCTTTTAAGACAGAGTCTCACATAGCTCAGGCTAGCTCAGAACTTGCTATATAGCTAAGGACCACCATGATCTGACCTTCCTGCCTTCATTTCCCAAACACAGGAGTATAGGTGTGCACTAGTGTGCCCCGTTCTCGTGGTGCTGAGGACCGATACTAGGGTTTTGTGTAGTCTAGCCAGGCACTCTACCAAATGGATTACATCCCTAGTCTTTCACGGTTATAGCATTTTTAAGAAAATTCAATTCTTACAAAAAAAAAACTCCTGGGATTTTAGCTAAGCTGATATTTAATTCATCATTAAATGTTGGAAGAATTATTATTTGGGCAATATTGAGTCATTTGATACATAAGCCTGGTATTTCTCTATAATCAGACTAAATAATTAATTTAACAATATTTTGTGGTTTTCAATATAGTGTTCATATATATATAGTGACTCTTTTATGGAATTTGTGACAATTACTCACAGGTTTGAGGAAGTTGTTTTCTATGTTAATTGACTAATATGGACTGCTAATTGTGTAATTTAAACATGTTGTCTTTTGTTTACTATGACAAAGATTTTCCTGATGATTTTTGTTTGTTTATTTTTGTTTTTCAAGACAGGATTTCTCTATGTAGCTTTGGTGCCTGCCTGGAACTAGCTTTTGTAGACCAGGTTGGCCCCGAACTCACAGAGATCAGCCTGCCTCTGCCTCCCGAGTGCTGGAATTAAAGATGTGCACCACCCATCTTTCTTGAGATTTTTAATCCAGTTTAGCATTAAATACTTCGAAACTGTGACATCAGTTATAATGTTGTCAGTATTTTCATCTTTATATTATAATTAACCTTTCTTATTATAACTGATTCTCCAACCCTAGTAATGCTTTTTATATCACTATTTCTTCTCCTGGCACCACAATTGCTCTAGGTTATTTCCTGATTTTTTTCACTTTTTTTTTTTTTAGGTTTTCCACTTCTTTATTTTTGCTTTATCCTTGCAAAGAAATCATTTTGAGGGCCTGAAGAGATGATGGCTCAGCAATTAAGAGAACATACTGTTCTTCCAGAGGACCCAAGTTCACTTTTCAGCAACCACCTAAGACAACTCACAATTTTGTGCTCCAGAGGATCTGAAACTCTCAGTTGGCTTCTTCAGGCATGCTCACTCATGTGACAGATGTACAGACAGACAAACACACACACAGAGTCATACATACATAACTAAAAATAAAATCTAAAAGCCATTATTTTTGTAGGCTCCCTCTCTTTCAATATTTTCCTTCTGTATGAAGTCCTCTTGAGTGTAGGTAGAACTTACTGATCCACATGGCACAAAGTATCAAAGGCAATACCAAATATGTCCCTGCACTGGAGCCGAAATTGGGGAAAGGATGAATGGATGAAGAAAATGTGCAATCTAAACACAGTGTGGTGGCTTTCAGTAAAAAGACAACTGAAATTATGCAATTTGTAGGGCAATGATGGAACAAAAGAGCATCATGCTAAGGGAAACAAACCAGACGCTTGAAGACAGCTACCATGCCTTCTTCTATTTCTATGATTTTGAAGACAAAAGGGGTAAGACAGAAATGGGATCAACCTAGAGCATAGAGAGAATAAAAGAGAAATATAAATGGTGATAAAAGGGGCTAAAAGAAAGAATGGATATGACCAAAGTAAATTATGTATATTCTATGTGCAGAATACACAAAGTATTTTGTGTGTAGAAATGTCACAGTGAAACTCAATATGTTTTGTACAATTTATGCTACTAAATATAGAACTCTATGAGGCCTAAAATAAAGGTGAGTAGTGATTGCTTTTGTTTCATGTTACTGACACTGACTGGGCCACTCTAACGTAAGGGCATTTTTTTTTTAAACCAAGTGATATGGTTACAGACTGGCAATCTGTGTAGGCCATATCGCCTACCTCAATACTCATGTTGTCAGTTTTCATCAATGGTTCATTTCATCATTATTGAAAGATCATTGATCTTTTTTATTTTACAGTGAGAGATGTTTATTGATTTCCTTTCCTTAAATCTATCCTTAAAATGAAGAGATATTTACACTATCAAGGTCCTAGCTTCAACAGGTAGAGTAGTTAACTTCCCATTATCACCAAGAACTGGGCTTTGCTTCCTGTCATCTTGACTCCTTGAATGAAAAAAATAACCACTTTCAAGTTCAAACCTTTTTATGATGTCTTAAAGACGAACCCCAGCTTCTGGGTTGTACATAGTTCTTTCAATTGGCGATTTTTGACAGTGTCTGACATGAGATAGTCTCAGGTTCCTGATGGCTTGTTGATCTACAAGGCCTCATCTATGATTTTCAGGATATTTCCAACAAGCAGTTGTTTCAGGAAATTGAATGCCTGTAGTATGAGCCAGTATAGGTGGTCCTGATGCTGCCCACAGATTCAATCAATTAGCATGGATTGCATATATTTGCTTAGCATTTTTGTCCTTACTAGGTCTGAATATTCTCACAGATCAACTTATTTTTCATTGCAATGTCTGACTTTAAAAATACATTCTCTAAGAGTGTTAAAATGCATATAATAGTAGTTGACTCAATATCAAAACAAAATTCTTCTCCATTCTTGATGACTTACAAAGTGCATTGTTAGACATAAAGTAGGACAAGATGGAAATATTATTTGGAAATATGATTACTTATTGAAAGTTCATATATTTTTTCCTTTGTTCTATTTCAAAATTTCATTTAATTTGGGGCTGAGACTGAATTGATTGAGCTGTATGTTCAACCCTTGAACGTTCAGGTACTTTCTAAGGTTTGTGTTAATTTTACATTTTATGAGCCACAAAAGAAAGTTATTTATTCAATTATTCAGTTGAGTGTGCTGTCTCTCTAAAGCCCTTCATAAATACAAAGTAGTTGTCCTTCCAGCAAAGGATAAAAGCAAAAAAAAAAAATCTTGCTATTTAGCAGATATTTTTTCATTTTCTTTTTTTGTGGCCTGTTGCTATGGAAACAGCACTATTCTATCTGTAGACAAATCACATTATTCAACAACAGTATTCTGTATGGAAAATTTACCACAGCCAAAGAAGGCAAGCAAAAGAACTGCCCGCCAATAGGCTCAGCACTTCAAAGAGTGAGACAGCTCCCAATAGGTTCTACTATCTGTGTTGGCAATACCAAAACACAAAGAGGAATTTGTTCTCACAACTGAACACATTGGCACTGAGCTGCACTTTTAAGGGTTAAGAAGTGGGGCTGCCACAGCAGAATTCAGGACTTGTCTGAATTAATAAACACAGTCCCCTCCCACCAATATTTCATAGTTATGTTGTACAGTTCACAGTTACTGTTTCAGAATGCTTTTGGTTTTTCTTCTGTTGTTAGAAAATCCACTGCCTATTTTAGAATGATGTATAATAAAAGGCAATTGTGTATAGATACAGATAGATGATGGATCATGAGTTAGGTGACTATTTATTCATTTATCTGATATTATAGTTATAATTCACAGGTAAACCCCACACACTGGAACTTTATCTAAACATTTTACTATATTCCTTGAATTTCTAATGTTTCTTCAATGACAGATGCTCTTAGACCTACTGGACCCATATGGACGAGAAGTCAAAAGATACTAATACTATGCCTTTCAGTTTAAGTTACTAAATAGATCATAACACAACAAATGAACATGGACACTCGTAAGTAGCTCAACTTTCAATCGACAGATAATTAGATTTCAAGTAAGACTAATGTTTTCTTGTCCTAATTTAAATCTGACAAAGTACATTAGAGCTTTGTGTTGTGTGTTCCTCCTGAGACAGGGTCTCATGTGGTCCAGACTGACCTCCAATTCACAATGCAGCCAAAGATTAACTTGAACTTCTGGTCCTCCAGCAGATTTCCAGGGTGCTGAGTGCTGTGATTACAGCCTTCTGCCATCATGCCAGGTTTTATGTGACACTTGACACCAAATTCAGAGTTTTATGAATGTACTAGTGAAGCACTATCAACAGAGGATCATTCCAGCCTATTATGTCTTCTTTAGCTACCTGTTAGCTTTGATGTTTCTCTTTCAGGGAGCTATAAATACTTCTGCGTGTGGTGCTTTCAATTAAACCACAGACTTTGTTCATGGTAGCCATATGCCCTAGCATCAACTATACTCCCATTGTACAAGGGGCATCAGAAACAGTCCTAGAAAAGGAAGATTTGCTTTAGTTTGTGATATCAGAGTATTTCATCTATGGCTGTTAATTCCCAGGTACTTGTACGGTCATGGCAGAGAAGGTAGTAGAATAGCCTGTTCAATTCATCATGACCAGGAGCATAAAGAGTACCAGGAGGTGATGTAGGGAAAGATACACCTTGGACAATCACCTTGAGGGTCTTTCTTCCTCCAATCTGGTTCCATTTCCAAAAATTTCCACAACCTCCCCAAACAATGCCCCATCTGGAGGAGAAACGTAAATTTATGGCAGGTATACCATGTTCTTATCATAACAAAAAGATCTACAACCCTTAAAGGGCAGCACTATAGAGTAGAATAGGCACTTTTTCTGCCTATGTGATCTCACGATATTTCCTTAAGTACTTCTATGTTTTCCAGCTTCTGAAATTGATAAAATGAAAATATTTAACTCAGAAGATTCTAGAAAGAATCAAAGGATTTAATGTGCAGTATCAAGGAGGTCTCATCAGTGACAATTACTAAAATACATTTATTCGTTTATGTTAAAAAGGAATGCTAATTTTAACTTTATTACTATCATTATTTTTTCTTTGTTTAAAAGCATATCTACTAGAATAGTTACTTTGAATGTGTGGTCCCCAAACAAACGTGGCAGAGCAGCTAAGAACACAATCGAAAATCACATTGCTGGGGTTAGAATGGCACCTCAGTTACTAAGGATTTGTTGTGTAAGGATAAGGTTCTGAGTTCAATCACCAACCCCAACATATAAGGCAGCCATGGCAACACATGCCTGTGACTCTGTCATAGGGAAGCAGATAAGAGGATCCCTCCTAAGGGCTCTCTAGCCAAATAAGTGGAATAAGTACAGATGAAGTTTCAGTGCAAAACCTTGCCTCAGAAAATAAAGTTGAAATATTAAGATAAAAACCATGATCCACCTCTGCAATCTCTGGTATCTATACATGCATCCACATATGTACACACATAACTATGCATAAATGCAAACACACACACATACACACCGGGTGGGGGAAGAGAGTATTGCAAATCCTTATTTCCAGGCTTGCTGGCATATTAAATGAGAAACCCTGAAGATGATTCCCCCCAGATATCTGTAATTTAAAATGACATCCAGTTCCAATGCACAACAACATCTGGGAAACAGTGTGGGAAAGTAAAATAAAACATTTGTCCTACTTTTACCCAAGGCTAGTTCTGCCTGAAGATGATTTTGGAATCTATCCACAATGCTGTGATTTTCCTAGAGTCAGTTTGCACAGCTTCAAATGAATATTGCAATCAGACTGTTGCTTTGAGCCCATGTAATCACTAAGGTTCTTGATTAATAGCTAATCATTTCATCTTGACTTCATTTGAGATGATCAATTATTTTATAATGATTTCCTCTTCTCTAGAATGAGATGCCACACTGTTATTTCCACAGCCATTATAAAACACTGCTGGAATTTCTCCAGAGTTGAAGTGCAAAGAACCTTAGTGGTGCCCTTAAAAGCAAGCTAGCCTCAATTTCAGTATTTAAAAAAAATGCAGTACTGAATGGCTATTTTTCTATCCTACCTCTCGTTGTTTAATAAGATTCACAGTGGGAAATGATTTACATGGAACTTTTAAGTAAAGTCATCTTCCATTTGAACCTAAGGGAGACATTTGCCCGTCTCAAGTGAAATTTAAGTCATTTCATAAGAAACTATTGAATTAAATTCATTTTTATCCATGTTGATTTTGTAGATGAAAAGGCTTAGACAATTTAAATGTTTCATCTGCCTTTAATTCTGAAGTTATTTTAACCTCTATGTGTCTCTTAAATTGTACAGCTGAGGAGTTATTTCCTCCATTGATCACATAAATTTCTTCAGACTAAAGAATGATACAGTAAACAGTTTGAAAACAATATTAAAATTAGGCAATGGAATATTTAAGTCCTTAATATGCTTTTTGGAGTGCACTCAGCTAGTTGAAATTTTTACATAAAGCCTGTAAATATGAAGATTTCCAGAGAACTTTTTATATTTCCAGAATTGGGGAATGTTGTTCAGTGATAGAGAATATATTTTGGAGATCCTTGGTTCAGCCATAGCTCTGCTCCCTTGTTCAACCAAGTTAGAGACTGGGTAGCATTTTCTGGAACTTCTGGCTTTTGTGGTGTTATGCAAGCAGGTAGAGAAAAAAATCCCAAATGTGTGACAGCCATTACTCTGTTTCCCTAACTCCCCCTTCATATCTGGTTTACAGAAGGTAGATAATACTACTCGTGTAGGGACTACAAAACTAATCAAATATGAAAATCTTAAAGGTGCACTCTGTTACTATCCTAGCCCAGTAACTTCCAAAATTTCCTTGTTAAAAATGTGGGGAGGCAGTTCAATTCTTTTTTTTTTTTTGATTTTCGAGACAGGGTTTCTCTGTAGCTTTGGAGCCTGTGCTGGAACTAGCTCTTCTAGACCAGGCTGGTCTCGAACTCACAAAGATCCGCCTGCCTCTGCCTTGAAGGGACTTGCCATGCAAGCATGAGGACCTGAGTTCAAAATTTTCAATATTCAAAATATGATGAGTGTTTTTGCATTCCCTTGAGATTCCAACATGGAGAAAGCATAGAAAAACAGATCCAATAGACTCACAAGACCAGCCCGGATAGCCATGTTAGTGAGTTCTATCCCAGGATAACACCCTGTTTCACAAAACCACCTTGTCATGCCTAAGCGATGACACTTGAGATTGTCCTCTGGCTTCTACTTTTATGTACATGTATTCCCACACACAAATGATTGCATGTACATACTCAGACCATAATAAAAATATATAGATTATTACGTTCTAGACCAAAGACAAGGTAGATAACAATGAAAAGACCTATGCCTTATCCACAGTTCAAGAATACCAGAACCTTAAGCATCATTCCCCCAATTTCTCTCTCTCTCTCTCTCTCTCTCTCTCTCTCTCTCTCTCGTGTGTGTGTACATATATATATAGAAACATATACATACAAATACATGCACACACTCCTATATGACTTCAATTTTTGGGCTGACAGAATGACTCATCCTGTGTTGACTACTCTTGAAAAACAGAACAATGATCTCAGCCTTCAATAAGACAAACTGATTCATTCCTGACACTGACATAGCTATCATCAACATAGTATGTTAACTTTTCTTTGTTAAAACATGGACCCAAGTACAGCTTGGGCCTCTTTCTCCTTATCTAATACTGAAATACCACTGGAAATAAACTTGTATAGATGGTTATTTCTGCTATGGACTAAAAAAATATGAAATACCTTCTACATTTTTCTAGAATCAAGTATCTCATAGAGATGTAATGTTATATTCTTTAAACTTCCTCATTCTCATAAGGTACTCTGAAGTAAAAAAATAATTATTTAGCTGCATGTTATAGGAAGCAAAGGTCTATGAAAAAGCAAACATTTCCTGTTATAAAATAAAACCACTCATTTTCAGAAAATGCTTGCAAAGATTTGCTGATACGCACCATTTTTAAAAAGACCCAATGCTATAGTTCCTGTCTTCAAAGGGCCAGTTTAGCACTGTGAACAGCCTTCACTGACTAATTTGTAAGGGGTTAATATGTTGCTGAGCCAAATTCCTTCATAGTGACAAAACTAGAAATGTTTCCTAGCAACATGAAATTAGTGACACAAGGATTCAATTTTCAGCATTTTGCACAAAAGGCAAGAAGCTTATTTTGCAGAAGAGTTGAATAGAGGTGTGGGATAAATGTGGGACCCCCAAGACTAAAAGCTACATCTTTGTCCAGCATGCCACCTGTGATTGGAAATTCAGAGCTAAGTCTTTCTTTGCTGAAAAATCTAGAGTCCCAAATACAAGAAACCCCCAAACAACCTTCATATTATTTTTATTCCTATGAATAGAAATGTTGGTAAAGTGTTACCCCAGTTAAATGCAGAGAAATGCCGACAGACACAGGGGTTAGGGTTGTCTTTACTTCTTTCAGATCCCTAAATTTTCTTATAATTATAAAACCTATTGAATGAGATAAAGTAATCTCAGAGCTAGTTTTTACCTGAGCTTAAAAGAGAGCTAGTCATTGGTGATGGATGACAGAGGCAAGGTTAACAAAGGAAAATAAAATTGTCCCCTCCATAGATATTTCTGTAACTCACAGAAAGGGAGGGTAGGGACATTCGTTTATTTTTGAGTCATAAACTAAAAAAAAAAAAATGAAGAAATGAAGGTGTCCACTTAAAGTCAGGGTTGGTAAAGTTGAGAACGGAATTCCTAAACTGAGTCCTGTCTATGGTGAATGGCATGTCAATCAATTTGATCAGCTGTTAACAACCTCCAGGCTCACAGGATGACCTCTGGCAAGATGTGGAATTGTCAGAATGATCTTAGCCTCACTGAGGACAGAACAATGAACTCATGTCATAGCTATAACAAACAATAACTTCAATGACTCGTTATAAGCCAGTCCCAAATAAGCTGCTGTGTAAAAGTGAACGTGTTTCATCTTTCTCATAGTCCTCCAAATTTAAAAGACACCTACACAACTGCTTATATCTTTATGACACTTAGGTACTGAGCATATAAAATAGAATAGCATTTATCTAGAGAAGACATTTAGATTTTTTTATTTAAATAAATTAGTGAATGTAGCCTTAGTGCCTTCTCTTTTCCCGTAGAAATTAAAAAAATGATAAAATTAGTAAAAATAGTGGCTTAAGTCAGCTGAAGGAAAAAAAAAACTATGTAGAATTAGATAATAAGAAAAATATCTTTTCATGGTGGAGCAGAGACTAGCAGATTTTAACTGACGATATAGCGAAGGCAGTGGAAAATGAAGCAGCCTTCCAATTCCTAACTGTAAAGTAATACAGATGTTCATGGGTTCTTGAAAATAAGGACAAAATATCATATACAAGAAATCAGGCATATTAGTGCAACCTTGGAATCCTGAGCCTTCCGAGTGTTGAGATAGGTGTACCCAGAGTAAGAGCCAGCCTTGGGTCCTTAATGAGGCTGCCTTACAGTTTGCTGCAATATGTCCCCTTCAGGTTCATTTAGTTGAAAACATAGTCCTTAGCAGGTGGTGCTGTTCTGGAACATTTAGGAAGTGTCAGTAAGAAAAAGGGGTCAGTGCGGACCAAATACAGAGTGTTACAACCCAACCACTCCTTGAGCCCCAGCCTCTCTGCTTTCTAAATATCCATCTAATCAGCCAACCCATGCTCCAGTTTGCATCACACCCAGATATCATACCTTCCCTGACACGATGGTCTGTATGTCATGACGCATGCACCTGAATAATCCTCTCTTCCTTTAACCTGCTTGTCATACTTTTGGTCACAGTGATAAGAAAAGCAACTAACACTTACCTCATATCAAAAGAAAAAAATACCAAGAAAACGTAATTAAAAGGTATTTTATGGTTATGAATTTCTTCCTGTTTTTCTCTACTCAGTATTACATGGCTGAAAATTAAAGTAGCTGGGTATTTGTTTCTATTTATATCTATCAAAGAAAGATTCATAAATCAATTCCACTGACCATTTCCTTGTGCTCAGGGTGGCAGTTTGATCTTGCTCAGTGAAAAGAACAGGGCCACTGGGCTTCAGATTATTGTAACAAACTCATCACCTCTAAGACCCTTTTGGGGAAAAAGAAGGGTTTTATGAGATGGGTAACCTGGCAGTGTATAAAGAGGGTTAAAATTCACTATATACATATATTGAACAGTAACCCAAAAAAGTTTTCTTTTAGAATTAACTTATGGTGAAAAGAATGCAGTAGATGTGTGGGAATAGTTTTAACTTAAATTATAAGAGTAGAAGTTTAAAAATAAAAATATAAAATAATGTAAAAAATAATCTCTTATGTGTCTCATAGCAATTGACAATCAATCTCAGCTTTTCCAAAGGTCTGAACTATTAATAAGAAGGTTTTCTCTCCTCTTTGTGTTTTTGAGAGCTGAGAGGAATTAGGGAGAAATTAAAGGCATGAAGGTTTAAAGAGTACCTTTTTAATATTTCCGTTTCAACTCACATTTGAATTTCTTTTGTATTACTTCCAAACCCAAGCACAATTTTTCTTTGTCACAGTTACACAATTCTCACATCTAACTTTCTCAACTGAAAGGAATCTGAAATGAAAGAGTTTGAAAAACAGATAAAAACAATAGTATAAAAAGCTATTATGTTTTCTGAATTTTATACCCTCTACATTGCTACAAGGAAAAGAAAACAATACCAACAAACAAATAAAAAGCAAAGGTAGTTTGTAGAATAGTCCATCTGCCTCCCAGAAACATTTTTGTTTTTCCAGAGCTTTTTCTGCATTCTCTCATCACTCCTTTAGAAATGAGAGTCACATCTCCAGGCTGCTGAAATTGAAAGGTCCCAGGCTGGGGTTCAGCTTTCTGTCTTTTCCCCATGTTTTGGCTGTCTCATTTAACATTGTAAATACAGATGACTCCTCCCCAGGCTGTTCAAACTGATGATAAACAAGGGCCCCGTTAGCCTCTTATTGCTAAAAGAGCAGTTTAGAAGAACTCTGGGATGTAACCCTGCCCAATAAACAAGAAATCCTCACAGTCCCTCATGTGTAAAATTCTCTTTTAGTCTAGAGTCAGCTATAGATGATTTTTTTGTATCCTGAACAAAAGAGCAATGTACTGTCTTTTCTGAGACTTATCAATAAATCTTTTACAACCTTATTTTAAAAAATTCTCTATCATGTTTTGGATTCTAAAGAACAGAATATATTTTTAAAATTATATCACTGACTTTATCTACATTAGTTTAATTTAATTTTATATGTGGATTAACAACTATTATCTTATTCAGCGCTTTTAGTTTTTCATGTCAACTGTTTGACTCTCATCTTGCCATTTGTTAAAATGATCATGTTGGATAATTACAGTTTTTTTCTCCTGTATCAAGTAAGAGTAAATATGCTACTTTTCACCTATTTTGATGTTTGTCTTTTAACTTACAGAAGTCTATTTGTTATTAATTTGCTATCTTTTCTACACACTAAATGGAAAAAACAGAATATTTTAACTCACTTCACTGTGCCCTCTGGCAGGCATTTGTGTGGTGTTGGACAATTGTCTACATTCTGTCAATTATGTTTTAAATAAATGCGGATTGGCCAGTAGCCAGGCAGGAAGTATAGGCAAGACAACCAGACAGGAAGTAGAGGCGGGTCAATGAGAACAGGATAATTCTGAGAAGAGGAAAGCTCCCTCTGCATTCCTGTCCAGACACAGAAGAAGCAAGATGGGACCATGCCACTGAAAAAGGTACTGAGCCATGTGGCTAACATAGATAAGAATAATGGGCTAATGTAAGTTATAAGAATTAATAAGAAACCTGAGCTAATGGGCCAATCAGTTTATGATTAATGTAGACCTCTATGTGATTTCTGTTTTTTTTTGGGGGGGGGTATCAGGGTACTTTTACATTTCCAATTTTGTGGCATATAGGCTTTTGTAGTAAGACCTAATGATTCTTTGAATTTCCTCAGTGTCTGTTGTTATGTCCCCATTTTCATTTCTGATCTTGTTAATTTGAGTGGTCTCTCTCTGCCTTTTGATTAGTTTGTATAGAGGTTTGTTGATCTTGTTGATTTTCTCAAGGAACCAGCTCTTTGTTTCATTGATTCTTTGGATTGTTTTCTGTGTCTCTATTTTGATTTCAGCCCCCAGTTTGATGCTAGAACTGAGAAAAAGTTCAATCAATATTTGTTAAACAAATTAAAAATTATGGCATTTAAAATGCCTGAGCCTTAAACCTCTCCCACAAGATGAGGTGGATATTGTCTTTTCACAGAAAAACAATAGAAAACAAACAATAAAAGTAGGCCATTGCACATGATATTTATGTGCCTACCCCAGTGAATGTGTGCACATATATTCATTTAAATGTCTAAAATCTGAAGTTTATACACAATTGGACAGACAGAAATAAGAAGGGGATGAAAGGAGGCAAAGTACTCAAAGTCTACTCAGCAGAGTTTTCCATATTCCAGACACATTCATGTTTTTGGCTTCAACCTTTTTTTCTGTTCAGTCAGAAAATGGAGAAGAATTTAATTACTGTCTTCAGAGGACAAAATATATCATGGAGTCAAAATATAGGCATTATGTCTTGAAATGGAACCTTAAGAGTCATTGGAGAAGTAACAACTTTGACTGAAGGCCGAGGTGTTTGCTAGACAAAGAACCTTTATGGTTGTCATTACCTCTTTGAGCACATAGATTTAATTGTAATATATTCAGGAGAGAGTCTCCCAATATTAGGAGGTCCTGGTCATTCTATCCCTATTTTACATTGTTTCTGCTGGCATTTGCTCATGGAGTTTGGTCTCTGTTAATATTCAAACCTCAAAATTTCAACTCAAATGGAAAGTTGAAATTAAGATAATGAAGGGGAGAAAAATCTGAAAGGTTCTAAGAGCAAACTTCACACGGGAGAGGAGATGCTGGCAGGTGCTTCAACGGAAGTGCACACGTTTTCCCAGACACAGTGTGCAAGCAGCTGTCAGTAGAGGAAGGGCAGCAGTCTCCCATCGTTGGTTTATAGCAGAGGACAAAACATGGAGCCATAGAGATCTTGTAAGGTCCTGAAACCTCACAATATTTTGAACTTGTTTAAAACAAAAAGCATACTGCTCTTTTTGCTTCCTCCTGGTTCAGTAGTAATGTTGATCATAGCCCTGTCCTACCATTGTAGTGGGGAAGTGATGCTTATCCTCCGAGTTTCCAGATCAGTAGGTGAAGAGCAACCATGTTCCATGGAGAACCATATCCATAGTTGCACCCGCACCAAACAGATCCAAAAATTTTTTGAGGTGACATTTAAATGGAATACAGAAATGATGCTTGATAATATGTTAGGATGGCATGAATGTGTCTTATATTTAATATAGATGTAAATTTGAGAAGTCAATTATACTGGGTACAATAGTGTCCCTGAAAATTTTCCATTTGCACAGAATGTCAGAATATGGCTTTATTTAGAAATAGAATCTTTCTATATATGATTAATTAAAATGGTATAATATTGGGTGAGCTGAGGTTAAATCTGATATGACTGATGTCATGAAAAAGAAGGAGAGACACAGAACTGCAGCCATGTCTACAAGGAAAATGAGTGTGTAAAGACAGAAGTAAAAGCTTCAGGGTTGCAATTAAAAGCCAAAGAACACCAGTGGCTACTGGTAAATCATAGGGGCAAGGAATGGGAGCAAGAACTCTTCTGAGCTTTAAGTCTAGAAAACACCTTGATTTCAAAGTTAGAGCAAGGGAAAATAAAATATCTGTGGTTCTAAGTCACTAAGTCTTTTGCAAAAACTGGCCATCCCGTGTAATCAGAATGGTGACTTCCCTAAGTCTTGTCATAGAGCCTTCATCCAATAACTGATGGAAGCAGATGCAGGGATCCATAGTCAAATACCAGGTCAAACTCTGAGACTTCAGTCGAAGAGAGGGAGGAAGGAGGGATAATGTAAGCAAAGGGGATCATGATCAAGATGAGGAAATCTACAGAGAAACGAACCAAGTTCATGGGAACTCATGAACTCTAGATGGACAGCAGTGGAGCCTGCATGGGACCAAATTAGGCTTTCTAAATCGGGAAGACAGTTGTAGAACGTGGTCTGTTTGAGGGGCGCCTGACAGTGGGTCCCTGGTGTATGAACTAGCTTTTTGGACCACATTCCCTATGGTGGAATACCTTGTTCATCCTTGATGCAGGGGGCAAGGGCTTAGTCATGTCTCAATACCAGGCTTTGTAGATTCCCCATGGGAGGCCTTACCCTTTTGAAGGACTGGATGGGGGCTGGTCAGGGAGAGGGGAGGCAGGGAAAGGGAGAATGAGAGAAGTGATTGATGGGAGGGTAAATTAAGGCTCTTATGTAAAATGAATAATTTTTTTTAAAAAATGAAATGTCATAAAACCTTGAGAAACTAACATAACTCTAAGATGCTTGGAGTTTCTGTTATGTAACAGTTTTTAATTCTCCTTGTGTAGGTACAAAAGTCTGGGATTGTGTTTGAAGAATAGGTTTAACCATATAAAAGAGAACAAACTGGCAGTATTTCCAAGTAGTCTCTTTTATGTTACCAACAGCTTTGTATCCATCTTTTTCCAGTTCCATCCCAATGATTGTTATTTCTGTCATTGTAATTTTAGCCTTGGGGAAGGATATCTCCTGATCTTCCACTGTGATTTTGATTAATGAAGTGTTTTTATCAAGTATTTTCCTAATTTTTTACAAATTAGCTCATTTATTACATTTGCAGGTGCTCTTTGTTTGCAGAATTAAAGTCTTTTGTCTCACACAGAGATACACAAACACGCAATACATAATATAGACACGCACACACGTCATTTTAGTTTCTGAACAATGTCTTTCAAAGAGCTAGCTTTCTGTTTTGATGAAGTCCATTCATCTGGGCTATTGTTTGTTTTTTATGGTTCATGTTCATTTTTGTTGGTTTTGTTTGTTTATTGTCCTCAAAACTCGCATACGATAAGGCCACAGACATTTTCTATTATTCCTTTATTTGCCAGAGTATTATCAATTTATATTTGACTTTTAGGTCTGTAGGACTTTTAAGTGAATTTTCACATGTGATGTGAGGTGACTGAATTTCCATTACTGACGTGGTCTCTCTGTCCCCTTCATAGTCCTGCCTATCTGCCTCAGTGCTGAGATCAAGCAGGCACTAAGACAAGGGTCTCTTTTTCAGAAATCCATTTGGAGAATTAGCTGTGTGCAGAGAAAAAGGAAACAAGACATTGCTATTGAACAGCTTCAGATGTGTTTCTACTCACCCACACCTGTTCCATTTTTTACAAAACTCCTCCTAACCCTTTATGCCCCTCTGTGTTAGAGAAAAGCTTGTTTTCTGCCTGTCATTGTTTAGACATGACGATGACCATAACTCAGAAACTATGTGTAGGTGATTCACTTCATCTCCGAGTCTAAGTTTCCAAACGTTCTCGCCATTACAGCCAAGGTGCCAGCTATGAGGAAGAAGCTGCTATTGGTCACTTACACCTGTTAGGCTTCCTGCAAAAAGGGCAGTGAGTAACCTCTGATGATATAATGGTTGCCACATGGCATAATAGAAGCACAGAGAAAAGTTCTGCTCAAATTCTCACTAGCAATATCATAAAAAATTTTTTGTTCTAAGTCACTAATGAAAGATAGAGTGGACACGTCTTTATGAAATGGTACCAGGACTATTTCCAAGCAATAACAAATCTCACAGAATGGATTAGCTCAGAATGAGATCTGATCACTCCTTAATAGGAACTAAACCTGTGCCCCCAGAGAGAGGAAATGATCTCAAGTAAACCTGATTCCTTCCCTTAAGTCATCACAGGGGTAACAACTTCTCTAGAACCATTCACAGGGCTACAACTGTAGTAATGATCTGTCACACCAGTTGTCTGCTCAAAATCACTGTCTCCATCATCTGAACAAATCTCAACCTTCTACCTAGCTTCCCACCCATAAAATCTCAGTTAATGCAACACCTAGAAGACAGACCTGAACCACTGAACCCCTTTTCTGTTCTTCCCAATGGCCTCGCATCGATGAAAATTCCCTTCTTTGCCTTCCCTGCATGTTCCTCTTTGCTGCCATTTATTTTCAGCTATTTTCATTTTTTTTTTTTTTTGCTATCGAGATCATTTCACTATATGGGCTATGCAGGCCTGAAGCCTGCTAGCCCAGGTTTCTCTGAGACTGCAGCGATTTCTTCCTCAGTCTTGCTAGTACTAGGATTACAGGTGCCACCACATCCAGCTGAGTAATTAATGATCTGTAAGGTAATATATTAGGACAACTCTAATGGGACAGAATTCCACCATTGCATCTTTTTAAAATCAATACATTTTGGGAAAAAACCCATGTAGTTCATTTTTGATGTGTATATTATAAAAGGTCTGGAAATTGTGTTATGGAGAGATAAGTATCTGGAGAGATTTTTTTATTCTTAGAAATCACATGCTGCATTTGGATGCTTCTGGATAACCCAATTTCCACATTTTAGTTCCTTTTTCAAATAGTTTCTATTCTTTGAAACTGTATATTTTTCCGATTCACATTGACCATATCCCTACTACCTCCCTCGGACCGCCTCTACTTTCCTTCTCCTACCCAACTTTATGTTCTTATATATTTCTAAATATTATTAATAGTATCCATATTCTAATTGTGTGGCATATATACATATATATGTGTGTATATATATGTGTATATATATATATATATATATACATATATATTCCACTAAGACATGGGTAACCTACCAGCATCAGGAGGATGAATCTCTCTCCTTTCTCCTTCAATAGCCCTTAACTGTTGCATAGGTGGAACCTCAGAATCCCGCTCCCATCCATGCTGGAATTTTCACTGGCCTGATCTCATGCAGGTCTTTGCAGGACAACCACAGCTGCTATGAGTTGATAAATGCATCAGCCATGTCATGTCCAGAAGTCAACATTTCATAGATTTCCTCCATATCCAGCAGCTCTTACGTTCTTTCTTCACCCTTTTCTATGATATTCCATGAACATTGGATGATGGGAGACTGCTACAGGTGACTCATGAACAGCTGAGCACTCAGAGTTGTTATACTCAACACATTCAACAGAGATGGGTCTTCATTAACCACCACTCACTCCAATAGAAGTTCCTTGGTCTGATTTGGAGAATAGCACAAATCTATGAATGTAAATAAAAATATTTAGGATACAGACAACATGATCACTTAAAAAAATGTTGATAGGTTCACCCCACACTCATAGGCTTTTCAGCAGTTCATAGTAATAGATACAAATTTCTCCTGTGGAGTAGACTTCATATCAGTCAGAAAGTGATTGATTAACTCCGTAACTATCATGCCACTGTTGGATCAGTTGTCACTACTGTCAAATACATGATCCAATCCTGAGGAGACCACTGATGTTTTTTTTCCCTCATCAGCCTTAATAGCCTCTTTAGGACTTGAGTAAGAGAGGCAGTAAGGAGAGCTTCCTGCACAGTTAAAGTTGGGTTTCTTTTTGGTCTGCATCTAAAATGAGTAGTTTCTTCAGCAGCAGTGGTTTCTTCTTACAATCCAGTTATGGTCACCACTTATCTTGTTAAATGGCACCTGGGAACAAGTGTACAAGACTAATCTACTGGAATTATTGAAGAGACATTTTGCTATAAACCAAGATAACAACAATTGTCAGGTAATACACTATATTGGAACAGATAGATAAATGGACTGGCCATAATGGATTGATGATGAAGAAAACCATGATCAGATCTGAAATGTTGACAAGGCATTACAACTACAAAATGAACAATAGATCGGAATGGAGATAGCAGGAAGAACAATTTTCATTAGAGAGATTGTGGACTCTCGAAACTGACAAACTAGAATAGAATTTGATACATGTATCTCTGTGCAATATTTGAAAAGGATATTTGGTCAAAAATGCAAACATTTTCTTTTTGGTATTGCCAAGTTACCTATTAAAATATTGCATCAGTTTATTTCTTTTATTCTCTCCTGGAAAATATCAAGATTTTACCATTTAAAAAATTTCAGCTTGTTTTACAAGGAAAACAAAAATCTATTTTTAGTTGTATTGGTTACTATCTATATTTATTCTCTTCCCCTTGTACTATTGTTCTTATATTATACTTTTCAGAAAAGTTGCAGATTCTGGGCTATATTCCCAGATGATTTCTCTGCTTGCAGCAAGCTTTTACGTGTCATTTTTCCAGCAAATATTTTTTACCCTCTTGCCTTCTTGTTTTGTTTGGCATTTGTAGAAAAAAATGCCTTATTATTAACTAGTGAACTTTATTTTTTTCATTACAAAGCCTCCCATCATTTAATCCTTAAAGTTTTCTCCTATTTATAATTAGACAAAATTTGCCCATTTTCCTCCTGGTTTTCTATTTTTTGTTGAGCTGATTTTGCTTTGTTGTACTTTTATAGTCAGTTTGCCTGCTTGCTTTGGCATTCGAGTCCACCAGAATTAACTGTGTTCCATATGATGACTATCTAAAGTTCGTTTGTCAAGAAAACAATCAGTATCTTCACTATATCCAGATTATTTCAAAAAACGATAATGACACTGACCTTATATTTTTCTCTTTATTTTTTGAGATTGCCATTGAAAAGTTTTCATCTTGTTTCATTAGGAAAACAAAATGTGTTTTAGTTACATTTCTCCTTTCCCTTTCTTCCCTTCAACACCTCCTATATACCCCTCCTTCAAATTCATGGCCTCTTTTTTTTTTGTCAATTGTTACAGCACATACATATTGATATATACATATTCCTAAATATAGCCCGTAGAGTTTATAAAATGTTACTTCTGTGCATGTCTTCAAGACTGACAGTTTGGCATTAATAGACTAATTGTGAGTTCTTCCCTGGGGAAGGTACCATATCCTGGATACTTTACTCAGTAGCCTTTCTCTCTTTGTGTAGTGTTGTGGCCTAGTGGGCTTTTCCAAGTTCACTGTAAAATATCTGTAAATCCTTGTTATGCTCATGTTTGGTGGTAATGTTGGTGAAATTTTATGGTATAGCTTCTTATGCTACTAGATACAATCACAGCAAAGCCTCTGGCCATCTGATTCTTAGAATCTTTTCAAACCCTCTTCCACAATGCTGACAGAGCCTTAAGTGCAGGCATGTTTTGCAGATGTACTCACTGAGACTAGGCCCCAGAGCTCTGCATTTTGATTAGCTGTGGCTTTCTGTAGTGGTCTTGTCTGTTGCAAAGAGAATTTCATTAATGATGGGTAAAGACTACACTTATCTGTGGGCTTAAGAGCCAAAGTTTACAGATTGTTGTTAGCAATTGTGCTGGTTTAATACATTTGTGCGAATAGATTCTCCTCCAAAAAATCATAAGTAGTTAAAAAAAAACAAAAAACAGAACTGAGTAGTTCATTAGGTTTCCAGTACCAGGAGGCACTGCATCCCTGTTGAGAGTGTCTTATATACAATAAAGCTTTGTTAGTTACCAACGAGGTATGTGTGCCACTACCGTATCCATAGGGTAACTGTGCCATATTGTTCACTGGTGTGGTTTGTAGATGTCCTATCTGGGTAAAGCTGCTGGTTGACTTCATTCTTCAGCTCCTTGCATGGTGCCTTCTGGTATCATTAAAGTTAGATCTCAGAAAGAGGGCACTAACATCAGTTACAGCTCAGGGGCCTCTGGGTCCTGTTTCTGAAGTGCAGACTGTCTTCACAATAACTTATATTCCACCTCCGGGGGGCACACAAAGGCACAGTAATCAGTTGTTAATTTGGGGGAGTTTCTTAGATATTTCTTAGATAGAGGGCTTCTCACTCCATATATTTATATGACTCTCGAAATGTTCATCATTATTTATTGTAATATGGCACTTCCACTGTAAGATTTAGATATAGGCAGTGTGGAGAAATGTACTATTAAAGCAGAAGGAAAAAGATAGAAGGTTATAATACCCCGAAAGAGAAAACTCACACTCAGCCTTTGAGCCCAGTCTGGTCACCCGGCAAATGTGTTCTTGAGTCTTCATTAAAAATGAAAAGAACTATTTAGCTGCTGCCAGTAGAGAGTCAGCAACCACTCTAGCAGAGGCCAATGCTAAGCTTTCGTGACAGAACAATTTCTTATTGAGGCCATCCAGCCAAGTGGGAGATTTACTGCATCATTGAAACTCAATAAATGATTTAACCTTAACAACATAAAAACTTTGCCAGAAAATAAATTTATAAAAGATCAGAAAATGGAGCCAGTCTCCATTGGGGAATTTTCATAAGCATAGTCCAGGAATTCCCAACTGTCACCCTGGGAATATTGTAAGTTAATATCATAAACTTACAGTTCAGTACCCTATGACCTGAGACTTTGACCAGGACTGAATTTTGATTAACCAGAATTAATTGTATTTGCCTGACCCTGGCTTTTATGGCCTTTATTTGCATGGCTTTATTTGTATGACAGAAACGTATACAACTGGAATTTAGGAATACAGTAGCTCAAAATAAACTCCCCAAACCGTGCATGAACCATTATGGATTGCCCTCTTTTATAACTTAAAAGATTTATGTCACAAAACTGAACACACACACACACACACACACACACACACACACACACGCGCGCGCGCGCAAAATAATTCACCCTAATCATGAAATACCTATTTACAATAGACAGTGCACAGTCCACTGGCTTTTGGATAGTTAATGCTCTGCTGCCCGGCCTGCAGTTTACTCAATAAAGTAATTTCCTCATTTGACCTGAAAGGTGAATTCATCTACTGCCTGCTAATCTCAGCCTATGTAGTTCCTTTCCTTATCCACACTAATTTAGAACATGTGTCTGGTCATTTTATCAGCCATTGTGATCAATAAAGAAAGTGGGTCAACCGGTGTGTGGTTATAATGTCCATTCATTTTATTATGTAAGCTAGAGCCACTGCAGGGAGCCTACAGAACAATGAAAAGATCTAGGTAAGCCACAGATAATGCCTTAGGTCAGGAATGGAGACTGTGCTGTATTAGATACGGTAAATTCATGACCATGCTATTGTATCTCTAGTGGATGGGACATGTTACCAGAACCCACGGAGTGAAACTGGTACTGCTTCCTACCTCCTTCATCCCTGATGATCTACTTAGAAAATTTTGCCTTTTTTTGATCCAAACCTTATACTGGAGATATGAGTCCTAATGGACAAGAACTTCTACTAAGGATACTGCAAGGTCTCTCCTGAACTTGAAGCTATAACTACAGTCTGGTCACTTTGTTCTTCTAATATCTATGAGGCAGCATGCAGAGAAAGTTACATTAGGGACAATTGATGCTGATTACTATAATGGCTGGAAGCTGCTGTCACAAATTGGAATGAAGCAAGATTATCTGAAGTCCTGGGAGTTGACTTCGGTGCCAATTTATTTTCTCTGTCCAGTGATGAATAAGCAATTGTTCCCAGCAAGTCCTTGCAAAGATTCAGTAATTAAAGGCTTAGATCATTTGGGAATACAGATCTAGGTCACGCACCCCCTGCGGAGACAAATTACAAAGACCAATTAAAGTGCTCACCAAAGAGGAATGTCTGTTTTCAGAGTGGTGTTAGAGGAAGTAGACTCAGTGATAGTCATAACTGAGGGGTTCTCGACTTGGTTTCTTTTCTCTAATCCTCTCACACGGTCTTTGCTAGGATCATGGCTGCCAACAAACTAGAAGGAGACTTTGCAATTGATTGGGCTTAAACTGGAGCACAAATGGGTGAGAGTGCTACAAAGGGTAAAAGAAAAAAAAAAGAAATACAGCAGGCATTTGAGTGCTGTTAGGGATTGTCTCGGGGGCAATGTTCGCTTCAGCTAATTGGACACTGCTTCTTCCAATGAGCTTCATGCGATTACAAAGGGAATCATCAGGTTCAATTAGTTTAACTCTTGTCTCTACACTTGCTGCTCCTGTTGGACACCTAGAAGGAGGTCGCTTACGTGCATTGCCTGATGCCTACGTGTATACAGATTTCAAATATAAGGCAGCTATCAATCCACAGGACAAGCACTGTAGCAAAAGGGAATAGATCTGAGGACTTCCTTTTTTGGTGGTCATTTTGGAGCCACCAAGAAGCCAGTAACACTTTTATGAGCTCTCTTGTCTTCCTCTCTTGCCTCATTCGCCCATTCCTCTGATCAGTACTGGAATCATACTCCTCTGATGAAAGTTTCTGTCTCGGTCTCCACTTACTGTGGAGTGCACAGCGAGAACATTTCCATTAGACCCAAGTCGAAAGCTGGCTAATTCGGGGGTGTACCAGATGTACCGGGATGGACAACTGGGGTCTAAGGCATAATCTTCTCACAACAGCAGCAAAAAATATCCTGTACTCTGTTCATCCGCTCATTTCTCAATGGGGCTGATAAATTGATTACTAAAGCAAGGAGGCAGCTTAGATGCCCATTTTAGCAATACTGACTTTAAATACCAAATTTTCATTTGTTAGCAAATCAAAAGCAGCAATAATTGCATTTTTTTTTTTTTTTGGTTTTTCGAGACAGGGTTTCTCTATGGCTTTGGAGCCTGTCCTAGAACTAGCTCTTGTAGACCAGGGTGGTCTCGAACTCACAGAGATCCGCCTGCCTCTGCCTCCCAAGTGCTGGGATTAAAGGCGTGTGCCACCACCGCCTGGCCATATTTAATTTATATGGCATTTAAAGCATATATTTACAAGAAATGGGAACTTGACATATTAAGTCAAAGAGTAATACTATTTCCCTCTATTTCCCTAGTCACCTTGAGAGGCTATTTATAGACTCCACTATCACAAAGGCAGGGGTGGAAAACATAGGAAGGACTCCTCTTTCTGCGTTTAAGGATGAGAGCAATAAAACCAGGAAAGATTAAGCTACGCATCCAATCTTGCAAGCTCTTTTATAGCAAGCATTTAAATTATAACCAGATAATCTAGAAAAGCAAGTAATTACGTTTCAGGAAAATTTAAGCACAGATGCATAGAGGAGACTGGGAATTTTCAACAAGGCCTCCTGAGAGCCCTTCTAAAACTACATTTGTACAGCTCTATATAATCATCATATTCAATGAATTAATTACAGTACATGATATTTTCCCAGTGTAATACAGATGGCTTTATATCATTTCAAAGAATAGCTAGGGATGATTCATTGCTGTTCTAAAGGCACTACTGCCACTGTCTGCCAGAAGGAGCTCTACATAGAGGCTCAGAACTGCTGGAGAAAACTCATCACTGATCTAATGGAGAGTCTCTGCAACTGTAAGGGTCCACGTCAAATGAGCTTTTGAGAAGCTGGATCAAGCTCCGGACACTGAGTGCTTGAGTGCAATGAATATTCCGGTGCTTTCGTGTTTGAGAGATATCTTACAGGACCTGGCAGAATGGTTTAGACTTGAGTACTGGGACTCACTTGTTTTCAGTCATGGAGATGGAACCTAGGACATTGTGTAGCTAGAGAAGCGCTCTGCCGTTGACCTCAATCCTCGTGTTGACCTTGAACTTGTGATCTTCCTGCATTCGCTCCCCAAGTGCTAGGGATACAGATTCTTAGGTACTCATTTTTAGATGTCCTGAGAACAGTGTCTGAGGAACAATTGGTGGGAATGTGACAGAATATAACAATTTACTAAAGTGGGAAATATTTGACTTTCTTTCATAGCTTTCCTGACCCACAGTTAAACTCTCTCTAAACTGACCAACTAGCTAAATAAGTACTGGGTCATCTTTTGTTTGGGCAAAAGTAATCCTTCTTTGCTGTGTATTGCTTTTTCTGTAATAGCATTAAATCAATTAGAAATTTCTTATTGAGCACAATCCACAATAGGTTCCAGTTATACAGTGAGGATGGAAAGCTGTCATGAGCAAATAATTAATTTGGTTAATTCTATATGCTATTTGAACCTCATATAAAGAAGAAATAGCCTTCCAGATGGGACAATGTGTGAAAGGTGGAGATGGTATAACACAGTTAGTAACTGACAACTACATCAGAAAATCTGGTGTAGGCACCTCTGAGGGAGATGAGGTCAATGAGGCTGTGTAGACAGACAATCAAGGCCAAGCCACAGGGTCTAGGGAGGATAACAGTGTGTTAGCTGTAGTCAATGAACAGGTAGTTACACAGGTTAATCTTTCAAGCAACTTCTGTAAACTAGACAAAAGTACTTCACATGTCCCCATACAATTCTGCTACGCTACAACAAATGGTACCTTTCCATATTATCTTAGTTGTCTTTCTATTCCTGTGATAAACACTGTTAGCAAATGAACTTAGGGAGGCAAGAGTTTGTTTCATCTATCGGTGGTAGTTCCTCATGAAGGGAAGTGAGAGCAGGAATACAAAGCAGGAAAGTGCGGGCAAGAAATGAAGCAGAGGGCATGGACGAACACCTTTTACTGACTTGCTTCCCATGGCATGTTCAATCTGTTCTCTTGTACAACCCAGGACCACCTGCCCAGGTGTGGCATCACCCACAGTGGGCAGGCCCTTCCCACATCATTCATTAGTCAAGAGAATGTCCCACAGACTTGGCTACAGGCCAGCCTTGTGAAGAGATGCTCAGTTAAGGTTCCTTCTTTCCAGATAACCCTAGGCTGTTTCAAGTGGACATCAACTAACCAAACAAACCAAAATCCCAGTTGGCAGTATCTTTGCACTAAAGAGACGCTCCCCCAAGTTAAATTTTCTCCCTACTCCAGAGAAAATTTCTGGTTGATTTGCACAGGAAGGAAATGCAAATTAACAAAAAAATACAACAGCAGCAGTTTTCCCAGTTGTAACCTTCACTCAACTCTCTGCGGTCTATTTCCTTTCTGATAGCCCTCATTGGCTTCTATCCACTGCTACTTTTCTTTTCACTATGACAAGACAATGAACAGAAACATAGGAGGGAGGTATACTTGATCTCAGGGTTTCAAAGTTCACCATAGCAGGGAAAGCACATCAGAAAATCCCATGTCTTCAGAAGCCTGTGGTGTAGTGTCATAGTTACTTTTCTATTGCTGTGATAAAACTCCATGACATAGGCAACTTATAAGACAAAGTGTTTAATTCAAGACAGTTAGAGTCTATGATGGTGGAACAAAGGTATGGTAGCAGGAACAGCTCAGAACTTACATCTAAAATGAGTAGGAGGTAGAAGAAAAAAACTGGGAAGGGCTGAAAGCCTTTAAAACGTCAAAGCCCACCCTCAGTGACAAGCTTCTTCCAACAACATCATACTTCTTAATCTTAGTACTTCCCAAACAATTCTACCAACTGGGTACCAATAGCCTATGGGGACCATCTCATTAAAACTATCGCATATAAATTATTAGACTAGGAAAAAAGGACAGTATCAGAAGCAAGATCAGAAAGCCATCAAAGGCCATTCACTCCACAGTGATCAATTTTGTCCAGCCAGTTCCCAAATCATAAAGGTTCCACAGCCTCCCAAAACGGTGCCATTACCTGGTGACTAAGGACATTTCGTAAACTCAGGTCACAGCATTCAACTATGGGTTGCCCCCATAGGCTCATGGACATCTCATAATGCAAAGTGAATTCAGCCCAACTTCAAGGTTCCATAGTTTGATTTGCATATTTATTTAAAAAATATTCCTTCTATTTTCTTCAGTGACTAAATATTAATTTCTATTCCCACCAATACTGTGAAAGAGTTACTTTCTCTCCACACCATCCCCACCATTTATAATCTTTCATTTTTCTTATAATAATGGTTTTGAAATGATATTTTACTATGGTTTTTGGTCTGTATTGATCTTTTAAAATTAATTTTAAACTTCTAGGGAAGTGTTTATTGTTACATTTTCATACATCTACACCATCACACTATGATCTTTTGCCCCCTTTTGCTTTTACCAGTTTCCATTTATTTATGAATAGTCCTTTAATTACATGTCTCATATTCCATTATCATTCCTCACAGGCAGGCCTGTTCCATCCCGTCACTTCTCTTATACCTTTCTCACAGTGTCCTTTCCACTTTCAGGTCATGGGTGTCAGTACATATGAATACATCTGTATACAAATTCAAATCTAAAAGGAGAAAATAACAATAGTTGACTTTCTCTGAAGTATTTCATTTGACATAATAATGATACCATTTTCCTGTGTCATAAGTGCCTTGTTGTTTTTGGCTGAATAAAATTCTATTGTGAGTCTTGCCACATTTCCCTTGTCTATTCAAATGTTGGTGGGAACCTAGTCCGGGTACTTTCCTGCGCTGTGTTGACCAGTGCAGCAGTACGCATGGATAGACAATGACGTATATTGACTTAGAGTCCTTCAGCTATGAACGCAGGGATGACACAGCTGGACAATGTAGTAGTTCTGGTTTTAGTGTATTTTTTTTTCTTTTGAAGAAGCTTCATACAGACTTTCACAGTGGGTGAACTGGTTTATCTTCTCACCAGCAGTATACAAGGGTTCATAATCTTTTTTCCACATTCTCACTTGCATTTTTATTTATTTTCTAGATGATCACCATTAGGAATAAAGTGAGATGGAATCTCAGAGTAGCACTAATTTGACTTTTTTCTGATGACTTGGGGTTGAACTTTTTTCAAATATTTGTTTTTCAAATCTGTGAACTTTTTTTTGAGAACTGTTGGCCCTGTTCTTTGGACTATATATTGATTGAATAATTTGTTTTCTGTTCTTTAATTTTCCCTACACTGTCTTAATGGCCAGGAACCAGAGACTAAACACTCCAGAGACCTAGGATAGAACCAAACAAGAAAGACTTGTAATAAATAAATAAATAAAATGATTCTTCATGATACGCTGCTCAAGATCAGTTTTTTTGCCCAGTTGTCTGGCAGCAGATGGGAATTGCTTTCTAGTTTTAATATGGGAAGGCCATTATGGACATTTTCCTAAGAGTTTTCTAATGTACATTGGTGAGTTTTTCTCAAAAAAAGTAACTGACTAGAAGAATATGCAAGTTTTAATGTACATAAATGAACTCATTTTAAAAGTTTGTTTTATTCTTGGATTGTGTTCTCTTTTTTGACATTAAGTGCTGTGTGTGTGTGTGTGTTGCTATATAGCCCAAATTGGCTTTGAACTCATAACCTTCTGCCACTCCTCCTCAGTACTAATATTATAGGCATATACCACCACACTTAACCAACAGTGGACCTTTTCCCTAACTGTTATTAGTTATAAATCACAGTGTTTTTTTTTTTTAGAAATTCTGAGAGAAAGAAATTATTTGACTAAATCTCTAAACTTAAAAAGCCAGTACAGATTCACTATTATTAAAATTAATATATCCAAATTTAATTGGAATGTTATCATTTTACAGGTCCATGAAGTTCTAGTGTCTGATAAGTAGACCATTTAAGAGAAAAACAAGCTGTGTGCATGTGTGTGAATTATAATAATGCTTATCTCCTTGGGACGATGTGACTTTTAGTGAGATAATAGAATTATAAAATTGTTCAATCAACCACATCCCTCTGGTTTTCTTGTCTCCTGATGATGACTTCTAAATGTCTAAGACTGTACAAGATGTTTTATCATCGTCACTGTTATATTCAGAAAAGTTTCTCAAAGGATCCCAAGGACTCATTTATTCTCTGCCCTCTCTCCATCCTCACAAGCATTCATAGTGGGTAGGGCAAAAGGTCAGGACTGTCATATTGAAGTTCTTTGTTTGGAATAATACTGCTTTATTTCTTCTGACAATACAGAGGCAGCAGAGGCAACTATGGTGAAATGGAATTGCCACTAACTCTGTCGTTGAGTTTCTTCATCATTCCTTTTCCTGATATAATAAACCATGAGCATAGATAATAGGGGTAGCTATATCCAAGAGTTGAAAAGAGAAAGAAGAAACTTCAAGTTTGTCACAAGAAAAATGGACTTTATTTCAGCCCTAAGATCAGGAGACAATCATCTCCAGGGAGCTTTTCTGTTCGGCACTAGATTCCCATGAGCCTAGAGATGAGTTAGGGTTTACAGAGAAATGAATTTGGGATAAAAGAAATCACAGGACACCAGAGTTCATTCTAATTTACAGAACCATTAGCTATATTCTTAGCTATTATTTAAATAATCACTCAGAAAATTACTTACTATAATCATCTGCAGTCATTGCTACTTATTTCCCTAT
The DNA here is from genome assembly GCA_028555095.1 of Dicrostonyx torquatus. Classification (NCBI taxonomy): domain Eukaryota; kingdom Metazoa; phylum Chordata; class Mammalia; order Rodentia; family Cricetidae; genus Dicrostonyx; species Dicrostonyx torquatus. Next base: position 755,892 of record JAQHUG010000306.1, on the reverse strand, counting down.
AAAGCAGAGATTTGCATAGTCTAAAGAATAGGTGGTTCTTTGCAAATGAGAATTAAGAATCCACAGAAACACTGCAGCATTTTGCTAGGGAAGAAAAAGTTAACATTATTAGTAGAAACTTATCTAAAGAACATTTACATACCTCAAAAGTAACACATTCTTTGTGTGTGTGTGTGTGTGTGTGTGTGTATACACTCCCTATGTTGAATACTACAAATACAAACTTCTGTAAGGTATTACTTCCCCTCATGAACTTATGGTTCATAGAAAACATAACTTAAACTAATGATACTTGTGATTTCTCTACAAATGCCATGGCCAGGTACAGGAAGAGCACAGTCTAGTGTAGCTAACTCATTGAGCTAGAAAATCTAACCTGAGCAAGGTATCATTTAGGTGTGGCTTTGAGTGTGGGTGAAATACTTATAGATATATGAGGAGTTCCTAAGAGAAAAATAATCATTTTACTAAGTCATAGAACGTAACAATTCCAGTACATATTCTCAGATGAAGATTGAGCTCTTTTTTGTGGGTTCCAGAACTCAGTCCTGTTTTCTTATTTCCTCCCTACATTTTCCCACAGATTAAAAGCATCAGGTGATACAGCTTATGTACACAGTGCCTGGCACAGAGATGCTAGCAAACTAATAGCAACTATTATTATAATGAGTCAAATGACACATGGCCTTGACCTCTACCTTAGTTAACCCTTTATTGTCCCAGGATACACAGACCTTTAAGGTTATAGATTTGATGGCAGTCTATATTTTCCATGAAAGAACTTTACTTAACGTATATGAGTTACCAGTCAGGGAATATGAAACTGTCAGGCTGTGTATTGTGTCAGGCATAAAGCAAACATTGGGCAATCTGTTGCAAAGCTGAAAGTTCTGGGTAAACAATATCTTCTTGAAAGTTATTGTAAGGAGGTGGCAAGTTCAACAAGAAAAAGACCTATGATGTGTGGACGGTGATGCCGAATAGCATATCCTCAGAGTTGAAGATGGTCAGAGCAGTGACAGCAATGAGGATAGTCATGGCGATGACAAAGGTGTTGGTGATAGCCAACTTTTCTTGAAGTTACTAGGCACTAAGCAGTGTACTAAGATAGGTATATCACTACCTCCTTATGACTACCTCACCATAAACATATAATGTTGGTATTCACTTTAAAACAATTTGAAAGATTTCTAAAAAAATAAACTGAATCACAAGAAGATCAATAACTTCTCCAAGATAACAAATCCTTTAAATGAGGTATGTGAGGCAGTACATTGACATTTGCAGCTCTGTCTTAATGTTTATTTTCTATGACAGGCAATATGAGTGGCCATCATTGAGTTTACTGCAAGTATCAGTCACCTAAAGCATGGTGGATGGCCATTGTATCCACCTCATAGATAGGGAGATGGAGTTTCAAAGAATATAAGCACATAGTTAGGTAATTAGGAGTCATCCCGGATCTGCAGACTCCAAAGCCATGGATATTTACAGCATCTTATCAAGTTCTCATGCTGAATCCGTGGTAAGTCTCCAGGGGTGAAGGCCAAAGAACATCCCTTAAGATCCTTCAACCATGTCCAAACCCAGGTGTTTGAACTATCACATTTTTACATGTATTGCATACCAACATTTGTAAGCCATGTCACCAGCTGTGCTGTCATCTGACCAAGATCTCTCTGTATCTCTGCCAGTCAGAGCCCTGAAACATGACTTTGCTTAAGATAGTCATTAGAGCATGTGCTTTGCTTAGGACAGTACAAACATTTGAAACTCAATGACAGTATTATTATTGTCATTTATTTTGCCATTCTGACATAATTTCTTTTGCACAGGGCAATACTTCAACGGCATCAACTCATGCTCCACTCCTATCTTCCACTGACAGTTAACTCCACAATATTGAGATGTTTTCACTTGGTACGAGAAAATGACAGGTCAGGCAATTTCCTGAAGGCTGGACTGGCAAATATTTCAACTTAATTGGAAAGTCAGAGCAAACTTTATGCAGGATCAAGGATTTCATTTCCATTATCCAAAGAAACCATCTGGGTTTTCTTTCAAGTCCATAATAGGAAAGAACTCCCAGAAGTGAATTTAAGCCTACCTCAGAAAACTCCAAACTCTAATCTCTAATCACAATTAGTATAAAATTTCATTTTGGCTTTCCCTTATCTGTACTCTAGGAGTTTAAATTTGACTCCATGACATCATTTTAGCACAGCCTGATATATTAAAATTATACTGCAGTTAACATTGCTATGTACTTTTGTTTTTATAAAACATTTACTTATTTAATGCATATTAGTGTTCTGCCTGCATACATGGATATGTGCCATGTGCATACCTGGTGCCCATGCAGGTCAGAGGAGTCTTCAGATACCCTGGATATGTGTAAACTAACATGTGAATGCTAGGAATTGAATGTGGGCCCTTTACAAGAATAATAAGTGCTCATAACTGTGGGACACTTATCCAGCCCCTATCCTGTGCAATTCTGTGTACAAATACTTCTTCAATATTAACTCTAAAGTATCTTATTAATTTATGAGTAAATTAAAGATGAATGAAAAGTTACATTTAACTTTAATCATGACATAAAATTTTTGTCAAATATTTACTAAATCAATATAAGTTAGTTATGAAGTAATTCTCTTTTCAGCAAAAGGCAAAAAAAATCAAAATAGATGTCCTTAGGTTTTCAGAAGGACTTTAACAATTTTTAATAATAGAAAACTATCCCAAATCAAACATAGCCTAATGTTATTGCTTTAATGATTAGCAAATATTACCAGAACTCTGAGTACTGACATAAGCCAACTATGTTATAAAAGTGATCAAGAGTATCTGTCCACTTGGGCTAGTAGCTTTTCAGAGAGATAGTTCCATAATACATACATTTTATAAACCAAGACACATGTTAGACTCACAGGTGTATGAGGATGTTCTGCTTCCCCAGTTCTTTGTAGGTAAATTAGAAAACCCTTCAAAGAAGCCAGTGAGCATGGGAAGATAGGAACATTTCTAGCAAAAAAGAGACAGAAAAGGCAGCTCAAGAATCAGCTTGGCAAGTACCAGTAATAGGCTGGGCAAAAATGTGGGAAGAATCTAAAATGAGAAACAACTTCTAAAGGTTTTGAATATCATTGAAAGGCCATCATCTTGTGCTCAATGACCATGACTGTGTTTCTTTCCTATTGCAATCACCATGTCTCTACCCTCCTTCTCAGAGTATAGACAGGAAAATACAAACCCTCCATGGCCCAAGATTTCATCTCCTTCCTTTACTGTCAAGATAACACAACGGGGTCGCTGAGTGAGTGTGATCTTGTTTTATAAGTAATTTTCGATCAGCTATGTTGAGAAAAACATAAAAAGTAACTATTTTCAAACTTTTCTAATATTTTTCTTTGCAGTAAAACTTCTGACAGTACTGGCTTTTCTTCTCCAAAACTGTTATGTGCCAACACCATGGTTATACTGTAGGCTCTGGGAATTTCTGACTGAAAATGTCTCTAGTAGTAGAATCACACAGTAAGTTATTTTCGGTAAAGGCGGTGGTAACATTCTTCCCATCGCTCAAAAAGGGAACGTTCAAAATATTGAAGATGGAAGGTCATTTACACTGTCAGTTCCCATTCCATTTGTAAGAATTTGGTACAGCTTCCTATTTGAAAGGAGTTTGGATTTTACAGACTTTCCCTTGGCCAGGAAACTTTGGAGAGCTGTCTGCTACAGGATACATCCTGTTTTGTTGATGTTATTTGAAATTGATCTCCCCACCTTGGTTAAGCGTCTCCAGTCTGGTAATTAGGAACTGCTGTGCTTACTTGTTTCCAGCTAACATCTCATACTGAGAAAATTACATTTTACTTCGCTTGAGTTCTATTCTTGAGTGACGCTCAAGTTAAGAAGCAGGTGTGCCTGGTGGCATTTCACGCCTTCGGTGGATAAAGTGCTATGTGTAAAATGGCCCATGTGGACTGAGCTCCAGCAAATGCAGAATCATTATCCCTTCTTCACTTTCAGTAGGACCATGATATAATTCCTTGTGACATTTGGCCTACAGTATTGTAGTGGCTTCCCTGTCTTCTCTCTGGTAGAACTCAAAAGCGCTTCCCTAATCAAGTTGCCCAGCACTGCAGGAGTGATCCTTCAACAGATTCCTGTCGTCTTCCATTCATAGGTCTTTCTTGCTTTAGAGCAATTAAAACAGGAAGTTCATGAATCAGTCTTACATACATGATGTGCTCCTCCACACTAGCCTGTTCAAACAAATTGCTACTTCCTATTCATGCCTATTCAACAAATATCTCTCTCTCTCTCTCTCTCTCTCTCTCTCTCTCTCTCTCTCTCTCTCTCTTCCTCCTTCCCTCCCTCTATCTCTCCCTCCCTCCTTCTCCCTTTTCTCTCCATGCTTGCATGTCTCTGCCTGAAGTCATTCTATCAAACATAAAAATTTATGCTCAAAATGAGTGTTTATTTTCAAATCGGCTATTAACACCATGGATGACGATTTTTCCTAACTCATTTATTCCTTAATTCACTCATCTGTAGAATAGACTTCTATGAGCTGTCTGCCCATCTTAGATTAATATGATCCTCCTCCTTCTTAATGTCTCTCTATGAATCTATTAAAGGTCTCCATCCCTTACCAGTAATTTCATTGGAAACAGAGAGAGAACAGAGTTGTGAGACAATGTTTTAAAAAGTAATTTTTCCAGTTGGATTGGGTAAATTTTTGATTGGCTTTCTTTGTTGTATAGAGAAAGCACAGAATATGACCATTTTTGATGGATTAAAGAAAAGTAGTGCAATAATCAACCCTAGTTAATTTATGAACATATTAATTTATTTAAAATCTGTGGTATAGGTCACTAAATGCATAAAGATTTTGAATGCCAAGGTTCATGAAAAACAAACAAACATAAGAACACTTGTGGATATAGACACCAGGAACTATGAGTCTTTACAGTTGCTCATCAAAGATATTAATAAATTCCATCTATGACCAGATACAATGTCATACTATCCAAAACTTGAGTTGTGTAGACTCAAAGCATTTGATTGACCTGCTTGGAACACCTCTAAGTCTCGATGATGGGGAGGAGATAATACAACTTGAATGATAAAAATCACTTTCTCTCTAGCAGAAAAGTTTAAAGGGACCACTAAAAATATCAAATGTTTTTATTGAATAAATAACAATAGACATTCAATAAATAAAATGCTCATCTTGAACAAGGTTTTAGGAGATCAAGAATATTGGTAAAATGGAAAGGGCAACAATTTGGGAACTGAATGTCCTAGAGTTCAAGTACAAATGATTTGGCATCAAATAGGTTGACTCCGTACTTAGAGTTTCTTTTAGTTCGCCATAAGACTGTTTTTAGGGTAAATGAAGTAAGCTATACAAATTGTCCAGTTCAAAGTAGGTTCCTAATAAATTGTATCTTTTACTCTTCTTACTTGGCATAATATGTTCAGAGAATCTAAGGATAAAAGTGTCAACCCACAATAGTGTATTACAGGAGGGCACCAAATGCCCCTAAGAGGATACAACTGAGAGATAATCAGCATGTAGCCCCAGGATGTGTGCATGTTTCCGGATATCTGATTACAAAAGTCACAATCAGAAATTAATCTTAGAATTGCCTACTGCTGTGCCCTCATTGCAGCAACAAGCTCCTCTCTTCATTATCTTTGGCCCAAAGATATAATATTCTAATAATGAAAATGATGAAGCAAGTTTTTATAGTAAGTTAAAAATACAAGATAATATACTTTACTCTATGTCATTTAAATCTGTGCAATGCAACTTATTGTAACTAATCATTTCTTTACATGCAAAGTACATTAATATGTATAGTGGTAGATTAAGTCCATACAGGTTCAGGTAAAATATGGATGCGCTACCTACAAAACATTTAAAAATAAAGAAAGCAACTGAACACTTTATTCTTTTATCATAGTTGCACACTAGCCATTTTAAATAATATTAATGATAAAAAAAGTCCTCACCAGTCAATAAGAAACTCTCTTGTCCCATCTCCTTGGTTCATCACTTATTAGGGATGGCTTTCTCATTTCTTCCTCAGTTTCCAACAGCATCTTTATATTTTGTTTAATTTTTAGAACCCCTCACATGGCCTGGCAGTGGTGACTCACACCTTCAATGCCAGCACTCGGGAGGCAGAGGCAGGCAGATCTCTGTGAGTTCGAGACCAGCCTGGTCTACAAGAGCTAGTTCCAGGACAGGCTCCAAAGCTACAGAGAAACCCTGTCTAGAAAAACCAAAAAAAC
>JAQHUG010000306.1:726439-739202 GCA_028555095.1 Dicrostonyx torquatus | reverse complement strand
TTTCATCGAAGACCTCTCAGGAGTTCTTGTTTGATCAAGCCAAATTAGACTGGAAGAAATCCATAGTTTTTCATCTTCTGTAGAAATAAAAGCCAAACTTTTTTTCCAAGGCAGCATATCCTTAGACCCAAATTTTGAAGTCAAGATACCTCATGTTGATTTATCTTAGCAGCCTCCCAAATCAAATGTCTCTTTTAAGTTAGCTCATTAACAGTCAAAAAAAAATTCAAAGAAAACACAATAGTGTACATAATCCAGACTTTCTGTGTATTTTTCATCTTTGCGTGGACTATTTTTATTTTTATTTCTTATCTATGGACTTCACCCTATTATCTTTAAATTACTTTTTTTAATTCATGACTATCTCTGGCAGTTGGCTCCCTTTCCCCTAGTTCCCTGAGAACCTAGCTTCATCCCACTGCATTTACCTCCAGCTCTGGAAAACTGCTGTATCCATGAAGCTGCTAGCTTTTTTTTTAACCTAGCATTCCACGGGGTGCTCAAGAGCTCTGCTGTACAGGGCCTCTCAAAAGAGCCTTTTCTCTCTCTATATAAAACCTTCCCAAGAGACCATGTTCATAGACCCTATGTGGATATTCAAGCTTCCATGTTGGATACCATATGTAACTAGTATTTTTCTGTCCCATCCACCAGCTCCCAGGTAGTGCTGAAAGAATTTCCACAAAAATCAGAAACAAGACAAAGATGTATATTCTCTCTATATCCATTTAATATATAGCACATGTGGCATTTTTTAAGTGTTCTGGTAATAGACAACAGTCATGAACCACTAGATTAAGTCTTTTAATGATTCAAAAGTTCTAAGAACTTGAGTTTCCCCCCAAATTTTCTCCATCCAATTTGAGAAAAGATATATAATATGAGCAAAGCTGAGATAACTGATACATCTGAACTGAAAGATAAAGGAGAGAAAGGAGTTGATTTCTTCCAGATCAGTCTATGTTTAATTGCTGCTTCTCCTTCCTTCTATTGCAGGAGTTCCTATGAGCCAGAAGACGGGTAAAAGTGAACTTATCCTGCAGTTACTTAGTTTAATTTTTTTTCTTAGTAAGAACCCATACATCTAGATTCTTCAAGTGGAAGGGAAAGAGGAAGGAAATGAAGGAGAGGAGAGATGAGGGAAAGGGAACGTCTGAGACAGGCTTGACTTCTAGAGACAAGAAAGGACAATACTGTCAGAAAGCATGGACTTGGCTTCCTGATTACCTTCATAAAACAAGTCCTTCAAACATCAGCACAAAGCCAGTACTTCAAGGAAGATTCCCAATGAGTTGTTTTGGTGAATCAGGTCAGACTGCTTCTTTCAGATTCAAACTTCAGAAACAGGTTGAGGAAAGGTGTTATCTACACACTTGGCCTGACTCACAAAGAGAAACAATCATTTTCAAAGTAGCCATCTTGTCATATCTCTTAATTTACATGTACAGCTATTCTAACCAAGAGACTTTCTTCTAGAGAAAAAGAAGATATAAGAGGAAAAATTATATTATATTCTCAATAATAAAAGAATAATTAAAATATCAATGTTTACATTTTTAAATGTAGGAATAAAATGTGCTGAATTTCCTCATTTCTGATATTCAAGGATAAGTTGGAAATCCAAACAATGAGATACAGCTGAGTTCAGTTTTCAATGAACTCAGTTTATAATAAGCTGTTTTCCGTGTTCATTTCTTAACATTTTGCTCTCACTTCAACACTGTCTGAAAGCACGACCTTGTTCTTGGCTTCCTGGTTACTTTCATAACACAAGTCCTTCAAATATTATTACAAAGCCAGTACTTCAAAGAAGTTTTCCAATAAGTTGTTCAATAAAGAACTTGTTAAAAAAGAAAAACTGACTAGTTATTCTTTAATTTGATATTACCAATATTTTATTTCAAAGACAAATCCCTGAAATTGATTATTGATCTTTGTCCCTCACCTTGACCATTAAAGTATTTTTTAATTTGAGTAGAACATCTTTCCAGAAAAAGTTACACAAACCAAATACATATAATCACTTTGACAGCAAGGTTTGAGACTTCATCCTCATAACCTGGCCATCTGGTCTTACTATTACAATGTACCGCTAGACCCAATTCTGTTTCCCAAGTTACTTAGAGTGAACTCAACAGCCTGCAACAGTCTGAAGTGACAAAAGTTCTACCAGAATGCACTCTTTATGACTCACGTGGGCAGATGCAGAAAGTTCAAAGAGACCATGAAAATATTTGTATAGGATTAGAAACAATATGCCTTTCTGTTTAATCTTTGGCAAAAGTCTAAAACTAAACAGAAAACTAACTCTTGACTGATGTCTAATCCGTCTGTCTCAAAAGCAAAACAAGATAAAAAAAAATAGTTTTCTAGCTCCAAAGAACTCCACTGAAAGTTCAGGGTGAAGAACAAATAAATCCAGGCGTGTAAGACAATGACTAAACATTTCACCAAACACCCCACATTCTCTCAAGTTATGTAGATATTGTATAAAAGTCTCTTCTCATTTAGCTTGGATTTCTTATGTACCTGTAAATTAATTCCTCTTAACCCTCATGCCAGGTATCGAATACAGCAACTTCCCTTATAGAAAACTCAACTCTCTTGTGAAATATAAGTTGGCCCTTTAGATTTTCTTTCTGCAGCTATGAATTTACAGGTTAAAAAGGTATTTTCCAAAATATTATTGAGAGAAGCAAGACATCCAAGGTTCATGAATATACTCGACTACTCCTTTCAGAACAAGCTGTGTAGTATCTGCTGGATTCAGCGATGTCAATGAAATATATCCTTCAACTCACACTCTTAGATAAGGTGGACATTTATGTTCTTCACTGCAAGATCAGTTAGCCTTCCAGTGATACTGATTTTTAGTTTTTAAGATCTTAGATCTAGTGAGATGAAGTTAAGGGGAGCCAAACAGAAACCCACTCAGAGTGACTATCTAGAGACAGTGGCTATGGTCGCATGAGGTTTCTGGAAAAGAAAAGAACAGGACAAAGAAATAGTAATGCACAGACAAGCCAGTGTATTTAAAAAGAGAAAGTGTTGGCTTCCATGATGGTATCCCAGATCTTTTGATTATTTTTGAGATGTGAATCTTGGGTTTCTAATCAGGCAATTCTATAATTCTTAAGAGCAATTTCTTATGGTTAGGAATTAAGTATCCCCAAATGCTCATCAATGGGAAATTTGCTCCCCAGATGGTGGCAAAACTGACAGGAGACTGAATCATGAAGCCTTTAATCTCGTCAGTGGATGAGCTGATTATGAATGGACTATGAGGAGCTAGGGCTAGTAGAGGAAGCAGTTTCCTGGAATGAGCTTTTGTAGGGTGTGTCTTGTCTCTGAACCTTTGTGTATTCTCTCCCTTCTTCCTTATCACCATGAGATAATCACTCTTTTTCCTTCATGCCCACACCATGATCTTTCTGCCTTGACACAATCTAAAAGCAATACAACCACATGCCCACGTTTTGAAACATCTCAAACTAGGGGCCAAATGATCTTACTCCTTCAAGTTGATTTGCTCAGGCATTTTGTCACAGTGATGGATCTTGACTACCACAGAACCTTACTGTAGTCGACCAATACCAACATCCTCGTATCTCCTGCATGGTCTCAATCAGTATGTATGCCAGCATCTTCCTCCCTACCACTGTTCCAGAAACTAAACTCTGAGAAGACACAAATACTTCGTCCCTGTACTTCCTATATCATCCTCACCAAAAGTATTTTAAAAAATGGCAGCACGAAAGAAACCCCATTTCCACTGATCTTACTAAAATCACAAAATGCTTTGTTTTTTTCCGTAATTCTTAGCAATAATTTTCTACGCAATTAAAAGCAAGACAAGGTTCTGCTTCAGTAGTAGAGCCAGATGGGTCCCATAATTGTTCCTTTCAAACACATTTTAATTGGGCTCTGTTAACCCACTTATCACAGGGCCTCTGCTCAAGTGTTAGGGCAGGAAAGCTAATACTTTGTTGAAGCCTCTCTAGAAGAAATTCAGGCAAAATGATGTCAGAGCACTAGCAAATGTCAGTTCTTTAGACCGTGTGAAATGAAAAGAAGTGAGGGTGAGGTAAAGGTTGACGTTCAGGATAGAAAACTCAAATGTAGTCAGAAAGACATGGAACATTCTAAAACGTGACAAGTGGCATTGGGCTTTTTAATATTAGCTATTAGCTGTGGAGACTCATTAGGCATAGTATGCAAGAGGCAGTAACTGAATGTTCAAATATCCTGCGGTGCCACAATGGGATTCCTGCTTCTAGCATCCACTGTAATGATGAGTACTCCTCACTATATGGGACTTACAGAAGAAAAGGTGTCCTTGAAACAAGCTTGAGTTGTTCAAAATGGTTTTCACCTTGTTCTAATTGAAATAGAGTTATATCATCTTCCTTCTCCTTTTGCTCTCTCCAGCTCCTCCCAGCTACCTTTTCTTAAATCGCTCCCATACCTCATATTGTCAAGTTTACAGGCTCCTCCTTTATCTTAGATTACTATTGTTACATAGTTGATATAGATTAATATTTTAATTTAATTGACTGAGAAAAGCTCTGGCATCATCCAGTTTGGCATTTCTGAATAGAGAAAAGGGAAATCTTCCCAATAAAATTCAAAGAGACGGGAAAAATGAAGGTTTCCTTTCCTTTTGTTTTTCTTTATTTGCTTTGTTTTTGTCTTTGTTTTTGCTTTTTGAGACAGGGTTTCTCTGTGTAACTGTCCTAGCTGTCCTGGAACTGGCTCTGTAGACCATGGTGGCCTCAAATTCACAGAGATTCACCTTCCTCTGCTTCCCGAATGCTGGGATTAAAGGCATGCATCACCACCACCTGCCATCCTTAACTTCATTTCCTTCCAGCCTGTACCACTTTTTGTTAGTGTGAACACTTCTGTAAGCATCACACTTCAGAAGGGTCTTTTCCAAAGTACTAGCCCTTCCTCTGTTGTACAATAAACTGGACATAATTGCTTATTAGTCTCTTGGGTCATTTCAATATCCAGTCCCTTCCAGAGAAGACTTTTTCTGTTCATTTAAGTACAGCCTTTGACTTTAGTCACCAAAGCAATTCTTCAGTTCTTCAACCTCCCACCTCTTTCTCAGAACCATCCATCTACAAAGAGCCTGAAACATTTCCTCATCAGATTCTGAGTTTTAATTAAAGGGGAGTCGTTTATATGCACACAAAATATTGGTGTTTTTATTCTTGTGTGTCCATTAATAAGTTTAGAATGGGCTTGAATAATAATTATAATGCTCTAATTAAAAACTCTCAGTCCTGGGTTTCACTAAGAGACATAGAAGACCTAATAAAAATCCTAACAGGGAGTACAAACCATGTGTCAATCAACATGTAATACCTGGAAAGTCTGCTTATATGTGGGACTGTGATGAAACAGCAAGGACATAAAGGGACCCAAGCAAAGTACTTAGTGTCCTTTGGAAGATTATTAGACTAACTGCTAAAGTGAATGCAAATATTACGCAGTTTCTTTCTTCCCACCTTGTCTCTCCCTCTATCTCATTTCTTGTTTCCTCCTGTGTGAATTACAGCAGCCTCCTCTCAATCCTCGTTGTCTACCACATCTTCTTATGGGCATTTGAGAAAACAAGGTTCTTTATCAGGGCCTATTCTGCAATCTCAACTCTAAACACAACCTTACAATACAAATGCTTGGGATGTTAACAGTAAAATCATTGTCCCGATTACCTTATCCCACTTTACTGGTGTTATGTGAAACCTATATATTTAAGTTGAAATTGCTTCTTGGGCAAATATGATTGCATAATGGAAAATTCATGGTCCTCCCTGCAAGAAATAATTGGGGAAATATTATCTCCACACACAATTTCCTCCGTGTCTAACTTTCTTCTCCCTCGCCCCCATCTCAGTAACATCCATTTTTCCTTCACATTTTAGTTCACTTGTGACCTCCAGAGAGGTTTAGAGAAAACTACATCTGGCTCTTTTGGGGGGTTATTATTTTAACTTTAAAAACACTTCTATAAAACTTTTGTGCATTGTGTCCTCAACTGATGACAGTCTTTAATGTCAGAAATCATGTACACCTTTGTCACATTACAAGCCCCTACCACAGCATGCGACACACATAGCAGACATCATTTTCCCCCTAAAGAGCAAAGTAATGTAGCTAATGAACAAATGAGATAAGATGCATAGCTCAACACTTGACAGTAATGATGGAGGTAGTTTTCCCAATAGCTCAGAACAATCTGAAAGTATGTGCGTGCATGTACGTGTGTGTATGCGTGTGTGTGTATGTGTGTGCACATGTGGGCTTGTACATGCTATGTGCATGTGGGGGTCATGAGACTACTTGCAGAGGTCAGTTCTCTCATGCTACCCAATTGGGATCAGGGATCAGACTCAATTGACAGCAAGCACCTTGACTTGCTGAGCCATCGCTACTTGTTTCATAACATTTCTGGAACTTTTTTTTTTTTTCTGGTTCCTGGGTTGTACTCATTTCAGTAGCAGGAATCCTGCCTGGTTACAACCTTGCTCTGCTTTCAGGAAACATTAGCACCGATTCAATCGAAAGAAGGTTTCAGAGCACATTTGTCACTGAAGGCTGAACTGCCAGGGTCTGTATCTATCTGATGGGACTTTAGTGAAGATTTGTTTCTTTAGGAATTAAGGCATTTCTTCTTGGTGTGAGAGCAAATTAACAGCTGCTATAGAAATGCCAACACCTACAGATGCCTTCCAATTATCTATGAAGCCTGGGTGACAGGAAAGAGTAACAAGCTTTGCTTGTGAAGTTGCCTGAGGGAAAAGCCTAGACATTTTCAAGCGCACTGAACAAATGAAGAAATCAGAGCAGCTGAATGAGCCACAGCCGGGAAGGAGACTTTCATCATAGTAAGCTCTGCCAGGCCCCATCATTAGTCTCAAGTCACAAAGAGGCCTGCTACCACATGGCAAAACTATACAAAATTATCTGAAGAAATTACGGTTTGTTTGGGTTTTTTCTATGCATTTGAATTGACTCTGTCGTGACTACTGATAAAAGCTATAATATCAACATGGTTTTGATTCGACACAAAAAGTTTTATACTTAACTTCACTCAAAAGTCACACTGTGTGTCGACTCCAAGTTCCATCATATACTAGATGCTTCCAATGCTATATGTAATGCTTTTCCTAGGGCACGAGCAACGTCCACTCATCACAGATAGGGTGTGAATGAGAGACCAGAAGAGCAATTCAATCCCAGTCTAGAACAGTGAACCGTTGACCTTATAAGAGTTACTTACAGAAGCCTGAGTGAATCAAAGGTGGCTGCATCACTGAAACACTCACCACAATACAGGTGCATCTCTGGATGTGTCTCTCTAGCAGGAGATTACCTGAAGAAATTATGGTTTGTTTGGTTTTATTTTCTATACATGTGGATTGAATCTGTAGTGACTACTGATAAAAGCTGTAACATCAATATGGTTTTGATTGGACACAAAAAATTTTCTTGCTCAGGCAATCATGGAGCCTCCCCCTAGGAACTGTGTATTGCCCTTTAACCATGGGGAAGGACCTGGTGAGTCGTGTAGCTTGTGGTATATTCCTGAGGTTTTTTTTTAAACATTTATTTATTTACTATGTATACAATATTCTGTCTGTGTGTATGTCTGCAGGCCAGAAGAGGGCACCAGACCCCATTACAGATGGTTGTTAGTCATCATGTGGTTGCTGGGAATTGAACTCAGGACCTTTGGAAGAGCAGGCAACTCTCTTAACCTCTGAGCCATCTCTCCAGCCCCTATTCCTGAGTTTTTTAAAATTTCTTATTTCCTGAGTACCACAGAGCTTCCCTCTCCCGCTGGGAAGGAAAGTTTCAATTTAAAAGAAATAGCTATGCAACAAATATATCAATTCTGTGAGTGTTCTTATAACTGTAATGTTTTTCCAATTCACTGCTAAGAACACTAATGACCAGTTATGATGAGTGACTTACTTAAGAGCACACACCAAAGAACTCTAAATCTCATGATTTGAATACATAAGCCTTCATGTATGTGATCTCTGTAGCCCCACATTAAAAATATATTGTATATATGTGTGCATATATATGAGACAAATATAACTCAGAAGTGTTTTCTACCATCTGTCTGGATGAAATGAAAATGTAATTTAACTGCACACATGGCACTTGGATGGCTCAAGATGTCTAACTGAAAGGAGCTTGGTGTATTTTCTATAATAGCAGTAATGGTGACAATTGCAAGGGCTGAAAAATCCAGTGGGAGCCTTTGGAGCACTTAGGGTTTCACTGATGTTTAAGAAACAGTTTCACACACTTGCCACCTCAAGAAACACATTCAGAACAGTGATGGACATACAAAACCAGGTTGCACTTATACCATGTCAAACCACCAACAGAACCATGAACCACCTACTTAAAATGTGTAAATTAGCTAAAAATAAGCTTTCTTGTTTACGGGACTGTATTTGAGTTGTCCTTCATTATAGCAAGCAGTTATCCTGTAGTTCCGAAGAGTTCTTGCTTGAGTTCCCGCCCTAGTTTTCCTCAATAATGAATGGGCTGTGACTTGAAAGTGAAAGCCAAATAAAAAACTTTTCCTCCCCAAGTTCCTTCCTTCTCTAATTTCAACAATATAAAGGAAATTAAGACAGTCACCTAACCTATATCCTAATTACCAAAAGCACCCTAGGTTTAGAGAATCTTAGTAGGGTTTTACTATGGGAATCTCCTGACATCTTCTTTAAGGAAGGATTTCAGAAAGACATCATAATGGGTCCTCAGTACCCAGAAATGAACCTTCAGATCCCCAAAGAGGCAACATCTCTGTGAATTACAAATGTCCCAGCCCAAGATACCTACTGTGACTCCCAAGCTTCCTCGCCATGGAAGCTAGCCAAGCAGAGTGAGCCCCATGGTACCGCAGGGAGAGAATGGTGGGTCCTGTGAGTCTCCTTCCTCACTGCCATCCTCCCCGGCTGCCTGGGCAAACTGTTTCTCGACAAGTCTGGACAACTTTCCATGTGTTATTTTATCTCACTGCTTTACAACTTGGTTATTTCTGTTGCATGTGTCCCTGGCTTTGACATGTCAAGCTTTTTATGCCTCTCAATGTTTTTAAAGTTTCTCCTATAATAGCACTAGGATTAATACTGACTTTTATTGACATGAGTGAGCCAAAAGACTTAATTAACTGCATATATATTCTTATACTTTTTAATCTTTCCAAGCATCTTTACTTTTTCAAAATATTTTTATCTTTGAAAAGCTATTAGTTAGGCAAAAAATTATTTTGGTATCTTCATTTTACAGGTAAGATACTTGAGACCGAGTTTTTTTTTTGCCTTCTTTTTTTTATTGTTAAAAGAAAAATTTACACTTACTCCCCTTGTTCCCGGCCTTCCCACTCCCCCACTACCCCACCAGTTTTAAAAAGATGTTCACACTTCCATAAGGGATTGGTATGAAGTTACGTCGCTTCTATTCTAGTCTAATTCTAAACCAAAACTCTGGGTCTTCGGTGCCCTATTGGAAACCATGGCAACATAGACTTGGGCAGAGCACTCTTAAAGAGGAGATGGTGATGAGTTATGAAAGAGGAAGGTTTTAAATTTCTATAAATTAATATTCCTTCTTACTGTTACTGATTTGTTCTACGTGGGAAGGAACTCCAGGACAAAATGCTCATTCTTCTTCGAAGACATTACCTCTGTGGTGCTTTGAAAGAAAATGACCCTCAAAGGGAGGGGCACTATTAGTAGGTATGGCCTTATTGAAGGAAGTGTGTCACTGTGGGGCAGGGTTTTGAGGTCTCCTTTGCTCAAGTTACACCAGTGTTTCAGACTATCTCCTGTTGCCTGTGAGTCAACATGTAAGGACTCTCAGCTCCTGCTCCAGCACCATGTCTGTCTGCATGTCACCATGTTGTGTCACAATGACAATGAACTAACCTCGAAAATGCCACCCCAATTAAATGTTTTCCCTTTATAAGAGTCACTGTAGTCAGGGTGTAATGGAGTAAGTCATACAACAATCTCACACCAGTTTGGAGTTATGATTAATAAAAGGGTTATTTATTTAAAGGAAAAACTTACAGATCACCATCCTAGACAACAACCATCTACAAGACCAGGAACAGTCAGGTATCTGGCAGCGGAGTCCAAAGCAAGAGAGAAAGCGCACGGCTACCACTGCTTTTTTTCAAAACAAAGAGATCACGCCCAGGTGGGCTGCTATCTTAAAGGCTATTGGCTGAAGGAGCAGAAGGAGCTCCCACAGCAAGGGTGTCTCTTCACAGCAATAGAAACCTTAACTAAAATAACCCTTTAAGTCATTCCCCTTTCATTCATTTGCTGAGCTTTAGAATATTTCATTTTTTAAAATTTCCCTAAATATATCTTATTCATTTATTTTGTTAGTTATTGATTGAGGCTTCAGTGCTGGTCTAACCAGTGGTGTCAGAACTTTTCCTCAATTTTTATTTCTCCAATACTCTCTAAATATTGCTGTACCCCAGACTTCCTATAAGACAAATAAGTCCCTGGTATTTTCTATTTGTGTTATATGTTTCCTTTAATTGGTTAATCCTTTTCCTGAATGAATTTCATGTTCTTTGCCTTTCTTGCAAGGCTTTTTATGAGCAGGTTTTACACTTCTACAGATTCCTTTATTCCCCTTCTTTGAGTTCATAATTGGTTCTTCCCAAACTTAACTATTTAAAGCATCTCTAAAGTCTCATTCATTTACTATTTGTCTATCAATGTTTTAAAGCTCAAACATATTTAAAGGCCAAGTATAAATGTTCATAATACTGTATACATGTAGGAACAGGGAGGAGTGGAATTATGACATGTGTACTAAAAAGGCAATTAAATTTCCACTTGAAAAACTATGTTGAGACCAAACAGGACCGATTTTGTAGGTAAATAGATTATAACACTTGATCTCATGTTATAATAGGATATAGCCTATATGTGCTATTTCACCTGTTGCTAATAACAGCACTTCTTGCTACTTTGGCTCATCTGCCCTGATTCTTCAGTACCCAATATGATCATTACTTTATCTGTTCACTGGCCTCCTTACTTTTGGGTAAGGCTCCTTCTGAAGGGTTAATCTCTACTACAAAGTAGACCCTTAAAGGTACCTGCTAGCTCTGTCTTTTTTACCCTAGACTGCTAGTGTCTACCATCCAATTGCTATCCACTCTATCTAAATGGGTGACCCTAAAATTAAGTCTGTTTGTGGTTGAATGAACTTAATGACAATAAATGGATGGCATGGGAATAGAGGTCTTAGTCACTTACCTGGACTATCTGCACAAATGCAACATGAGGTTTCTTCATCAGTTGTACTCAAGTCTTTTAAAAGGATCTGAGTCCAGATTTTCTTTCACATGCTCCACGTTCACCTCTTATTTTGCTGAGTATCAGTTGTGTGAGTTTAAGCAGCAGCAGTACCCTTTATTTCTACAACATCACAACTGTGGTGTTTTTTTTCATTGTTTTGTGGGCAATTGATTTTCATTGAATGGTATAGAATAGATAAATGACACCATATCAGAGTTCCATTTTCAAATAAATGCCACATTATAAAAAGCAATTAAATATTAAGATTATAATCTTTTCATCAGCAATAATCTACATGTATATACTGCAGCAAGTTAGAAAAGATAATGGGATCATAATTGGCTTAGAAAATGAGGTTGGAGGAATAATACCGTGAGATGGCCTTCGGAAGGAATGAAGGAAACACATTTTCAAGGTCATTAGTGCAAAGAAATGAAAAAGTGGCTATCCGAAAGACTGCTTCCAGGCGACATGCCTTTGGGAGCCCAATGACAAACTGAAACAGAGGCAGTAACAACCAACTTACCAATTTCATCTAAAAGGAAGAAATGAAGGACTCACTTTATCCCCTGAAAATCTGCGTGCCTTGTAAGTAATGGATTCCCATAAACTAGGCAACCAAAGCTTTATTGGGTAGCAAAGAATCTGAAATAGGAAAGAAGGAAGCTCCCAAGGCTGATCAGTGAAGGGAATAAGGGCATCAAGATGCTGCTTAGTTAGAATGAGATCATTAGAGGAACATGATTATAATCAAGCCACTTCTGTGCATGACACCAGGATTCCACATCTGCCTGAGACTGCAAGCTCTGAAGAGACTGCTGATTGAAATTGGGAAAAGTTATAATAGTACTTTGGAGCCAGATAAACAATTACGCTTTGAATTAAGAAATGAGTGTGCCCCAGAATAGAGAGAGCACGGTTGTAGAAATAGGTTCAAATGGTAGTGCCTCCCTTGGCAGCTTTCATAGCACCTTTTCCTAATATAAGAGCCGGTCCTCAAGAAGGAGGCATCCAGGTCAATTCCAGACTGATTCTTCTTAGTCCTGTTCCAAAGTATATGGTACTTTAACAGTAAGGTCTTAACTTCAAATTTTGGGAGCCAACCAATGGCAATGAGAAATAGCCTATATTATTTTGGAAACCTCTAGGAGTCTGCTGACCAACAACTCAAAGTGAGGTTCCACACTGGATGCACCCATATACTCTCAATATTCTAGGTAGTTAAACTAGAGTAGTATCATGACACCACCAATTGACATGACAAAGTGCATATAAAAAATTCAGCATGTTACTACTCCTAGGTGAAGAGTTGCAGGTTGTCAATGCCTACAGAGAGAGGGATAGTCAATCTCTTCCAAGGGCAAGCTCCCATATTGGTTGTTTGATCCCAAGAGGTCAGCTCTGGA
>JAQHUG010000306.1:699128-709836 GCA_028555095.1 Dicrostonyx torquatus | reverse complement strand
GGTTGAATTCCAATTTCTGTCTCTGGTTTTATTGCTCATGCTACAAAATATTTTAAGTTTAATTTTTGAGAATGAGAGAAAACACTGCATGCCCTTTTATTACTAAGTATTTAAAGTCATACAGCATCCTTTCTAATGAATTCTATTTGTTGATATATTTATAATCCCATACTGATTCAACATTAGGAGGCAAGGACCTCATATTTAACCTGGAAGTATAACATAAAGTGCATATACACAACTTTAATGACTGTACGTCTACTGAATCGTCACAGAACCTTGAGTTTTGTTAAATAAATTTTTCTTACATAGAAAGTAGTATACAGATGTTAAAGAGTTAGCTTGTTACTTCTCAGTGGGTAGCAAAATCGAGATTCAAACCCTTGTTTGTGCTTAAAGCCCCTTCTTATTAGTGCTTATTAGTGCCACATTGCTATTTTAACTGTTTTGTAAATTAAGAGCTTTCCCTTTTGTCCAGATGTTCAGAAAAACACCTTGAGAAACAAACAAACAAACACAGCCTAAGTTCCACTCCATGGACAACCTTGTAGAGGTAGGACGGAGGCACATGCCTGATTTTAGTCAAGATACATTTTACGGCCTCACCCTGGCATCCCAAATGATAAATTATAGTGAAAGAAACAGCTTCAGCTTAATCTGTGCAATTTGAAAACACGATAAGCATGAGAACCCAGCCAACCTCTGCAGATTTCAAGCATAGCAGTGTGCTAGCAATGCTTGGAAGAATGAGTATCAAAATTACTTGTTTGCATCACTCTGAACCCTTGAACACCATCTTTTATTTTGTTGCATTGTTTGACTCTGAATGCTATCCACCCAAGTCAAATAAGCTATCAGTAAATACTTGTGTGCTGAATGAATAATTACACTAATAAATCAATACATTTCCTTTTTGGCACATTGCCTAATGGAGGATGGTATGTGGGCTAAATCAGGATGTGTTTTCTCCAACTAGCTATTTTCCCTGACAAATGAAAAAAATTTAAAAGAGGTGATCTCAATTAAAACCATACTATGGTTAATTATTAGCTTGATTTTTTTTCCATGAATTTCCTCTGGAGAAATAATCTTTGTGCCTACACAAGGATCAATTATGAGTAAAAATGAATTTGAAATTATATAGATAAATGTTTGAAATCAGTATACTGCTATAAGGAATGACCATAACTGTGGAGCCAGAGAACTTGAAAACTTCTTCCAGGCCTACCCAGAGCTCGAGTAAAACAATTTTTGGCAGAATTTTACTCAATCAATGATTAGAATATTGCATATATTTAATAAATTTTTATTAATATTTTAATTACAGATTTTTTTATTCATTACTTTGGAAGGAAATTGGTCTGTATTCCCTTGCTAGTTATAAATGATGTGTGTATTTGCATTCAATCCACAGCTACCCTGCACATAGCAGCTGGTACTGCTCATCAATACAGTACTCATTTTTTATTCTCTTGAGACAGCTTTTTGAACATGGAACAGCTAGCAAATCCTGCCAAGACCACTGCGGCTCCCTTTCCTAATACCTAGGCAAGTTTGTCTCCCTGTGATTTTATCCCACTAATGCTTTACAGCTGAAGAAGAATGAGAAGCCACCTTTCAGGAAAGAACAAAGCAGAGGGGAGGATGGGAGGGAATTCGGTAGAACCCTCCAGAAAGCAGCCAGAATCTTCTGCTTTAATTGTAACCTTTGGTTCCAATATTTTATCATCCACATGAATAACACACACTGTGATTCCTTCTAGATAATCGTGCGGGCTCCATTCCCAGCCCTTTCAATGTCAATACACAGTAGTCATCACACTTATCTGTTCCAACACCTTGCATGTGCCCAGTGGCTTCTCTGGAATGACTAATTTCATTTTATTCAATTCAATTTGAATAACTTTCATTTTAGAAGAAAGAAGAATAATATTTAATGTGTTGGAATTCTAAGACTTTATGCAGTTGTAGGCAAAGAGGATGGACTGATGGGGACAAAGGAACTTTATTTAGATCATTTATTACTAAGTTAATATTTAGAAAACATTAGAGCTTTAACGTCTAACTATCCTAGAACCTATCCAGCCTTACCCACTTCATAGTTGTTGGTCAAGCTATTTTTTATTATTATGAAAAATAAAGATAGTAACAATATGTTATTGATGCCCAGTCAATTGCAGACATTAGTTGGAGAAATTGGCATAAGTGTTACCTATGCCAATTCTCGGAGCATAAGTAACTAATGTTTGCTCATTGTTGGCTTGTTAAGCACTGGTCTGGAATGCAACTGGATTTTTGGATTCATAAAAAACAAAGACTCTATCTCTGAATTTCCATGTAATGACTAACTACAGACAAGAGTAGATATAAATGATAATGCATGGGGATATGAATATAATATAGAGATTAGGAGGCAAACTAAAAATGGAAGTACTCATTTGTTCCCATAGTTTTCCATATAACCTATAGTGCTGAGTGAATTCCAAACAATCTCAGAAGTGTGCGAGGTTATACAGGTGTGTTCTGGGAAATTAAAAGACTATTATTCAAGTACAAAGAGAAAAACATGGAAGGGCTCATAGGAGGAGTCTAGTGAACTAGAAAAAAAATTTGGTTGTCATGTAAACTTATTCAAAGACATAAAAGATAGAAGAAAACAAAATAAGAATGTAGGCTTGAGTAGAGTGATCAAAATATAACAGAGAAACATAAAAATAAGCTAGCAGAAAAACTAGTATAGTGATCCAAATTGAAGAGATGGGTTTTGAGCAGAGGCTGCAAGAATAGAAGTAAAAGTTGAAGGGCGGTTTTTGAAATGCTCCCTCCAACAATAGAGTTGTTGGCGAATGGATCTTGCAGAAAGGAAGGGGAAGAGCCTCCTGTGGGTCTGACCATTGATAATGAGAGTAGTTGTGATAAGTAAATGGGCTGTGAGGCTTGGAAAGATCTCCAAACAGCTAACCCTCCTTTGATTTAAACACTA
This sequence comes from Dicrostonyx torquatus, assembly GCA_028555095.1. Classification (NCBI taxonomy): domain Eukaryota; kingdom Metazoa; phylum Chordata; class Mammalia; order Rodentia; family Cricetidae; genus Dicrostonyx; species Dicrostonyx torquatus. Next base: position 706,853 of record JAQHUG010000306.1, on the reverse strand, counting down.
TTCTCTAGCTAGCGTTTTTGGACAAATCTGGTATTCAATGTCCCATTGAAACAAGTCGTGAGGCACTTGCTCTAACAGAAAACAGAAGAATTGGCTCTGGTGTTAAGAAATAAGTAACCATCATCTTCATTCATTTTCCCCCTCACCCATCTCCTAATAGATTGCCTGGCTCTCCACCTCAGGCCAAGCGCTGTTCTGCTTTCTAAATATTCTCTAATGATAGGCAGTGTTCCGGGCCCTCTGAGTCACACGTGCACCAGCAACTGCACAAAGAACAAAATGATCTTAAATTTTTTTATTACATTGATTGGTTCTGTTTTTTTTGTGGAGATGGGAGTGAATTAGTCCTTTAAATTTAGCTTTGAGACACTGTAATTTCAGCTCTAAGTGCTCAAATTGAACTGCTTTCAAGGATAGCTAAGTGATGGCAGTGTCCTGCCGCGAAGATACAATGACAAGCTAAGCTACAATGCACCATTACATTGCCCTATGGGAGCTGTATATCCATGCTGAGAAGGGCAGGCGTGCTTTGAGAACACTGTACTTTAATACACTCCATTAAACTACACTGCCGCTCCAAGAAACAGAGTTGATAATGCATGTTCTGTGTAACTGATAGTGTTGTCAGAAGAGAACAAGAGATAATGTCTGTGAATGTGCCCTAAGAGACATAGAAAAGAAGAATGCACTGTCTTCATCCTTACAAGTGAGTTGTCTGTTTTTAGCTATTGGAGGTGTCCATAATTGCACTGAATTTGGCAAAATGTCAAGCATTAATTCAAGGAATAAGTTGATAGTTTCCTTTTGTTACCACCGAGTTAAGTGAACCAAACTTTAATGTTTAACTTCATTCTTATCAGGCTTAAAACACAGACAGTGATAATGACTCAGAATAATGCTAGAGACCAAAAGCCTCCAAACCACTTCCCAAATCTATTCCCAGAATATTTGACTATAGTTCATATTTCTGCACAGAGATTCATCATCTCCTAACCATCTCTCAACTGAAACTCTAATCATCATTTTTTCTCATCTTCCAGAAGACTTTTCTCAGATTATTATGATATTCTAGGTGACTTTCTAAACTACCTGAGTAGTCTAGGCCATTTGCAACATTGCCTCCTTCAATTGTAGCTCCAGCAGCAAACATAATGGCCACACAAGCCAAGTATGTTGGTGTTTACCGCAGTAATTCACACACACATATACCTGTGTAACACTTTACATGCTATAATTCATAGAGTATTAGTGTTTATTTTACTTTCTAATTATTATTGGGAGAAAATTTGCAGCAGAATAAAACTAAGTAAGTACAATAGTTCGATAGGAAAAAAAAAGCTTACAAGCCCTTTGACATGGTGTTACTCAGCCAGGACCGGTTTTGCTCTCCATGAGATGTTTGTTTGTCATATCTCCACTAGGTCTTTCCTGGCACCCAACAGATACAGAGCCGAGCTACTGCTTGTCAATGCATGTGACAGCTTCTCTTTCCAGTGACTTGGCCCAAATATCAGCAGTGCTAGTGATATAAAATTTCACTATAACTACTGCTTCTGCACAATCGGAGGATGGCTGTCCTTCAAAATCTGATAAGATTTGATGTTTCATCAGGATGCTTGAAAGCTGCTAACCTTGAGTTTCACAGAAGAAACTGTGTGACTACATCCAATAGTTACTCTTACAAAGGACCTGTGGGTCCCTGTCTTTCCATTGACAAGAGAATGACACTGAAAGATCTTGCTATGGTCAGATTTACACTTCCCAGCTGTATAGTGTAGCAGAAGCAATATGAATCAAAGGTACATGTTAAATCTAAGCTTTTCCCAAGATAGCCTTATAGCTAGGATAGCAATTTGCTATGCTGTAAAGCTGCAGAGAACCTCATGTCCCAGTAAATTGTGCTGTCTTGAAGCCAACAACTTATACTCACATCTTGGTTTAATTTTGATGTGTCATATGCACCTAGAAATTCAAAATTTACTATAGATTTACCAGTGTAGTAAAGTATAGGTTTCTAACAAATATCCTGACCATTTTCTGAATTTTATTTTATCTGTTGTACTAGTCTCCCTTATATCTCTAATTTTAGTAATTTCGGCTCTCTCTCTTCTTTTCTTCTTCTTCTTCATCATCTTCTCTTCTTCTTTTTCCTCTCTCTCTCTCTCTCTCTCTCTCTCTCTCTCTGTCTCTCTCTGTCTCTCTCTCTCTGTTAATTTGACTAAGGATTTGCTAATAGTGTTTGTATTTTCAGAGAACAAACTTTTCATTTTGTTGAATCCTAGTTTTAATTTTTTTCATTTTTCTTTTGGTATGTTGTACTTTAATGTCATTTAAGTCCAAAAGTTGTATTTATTCCTTTTGTAGTGATTCACTTTTCATTTACTAGAAATTTTTAATTTTTCACAGATTCATGTACTTCCTGTAGTTTTTATTGCTGCTGATTTCAAATTTTCTTTCATTTTGGTCAGATAGAATGCAGGATGCTGTTTAAATCTTCCTAAATTTATTGAAAATTGCTTTGTGCCATAATATGTGATCAATTTTTATGATAATCAGTGTGTATTTTTTTAGTATTAGGGGAAATGAAAGTAGAAACAGGGAATATTTGATTGGACAACAGGGACCAGCAACCAGAGAGGAAGGCAGCACGAGATAGTTAAAGCTAGAGGAGTTGGTACAAAGCATAATAATACATATGTATACACTTTTTCATATAAATGCATATTGACACATTTGAAGATGTCACAATTTGAATTTGAAGCTTAGCTTTTTGAATGCTAATTAAAAAGTAATTTAAAAATAATATGGTACCAGATATTGGAGGTGTACTCCTTTAATCCCAGAATTCTGGAGGAAGAGACAGGCGAAACTCTGAGTTGAAGGCCAGTCTAGTCTACAGAACAAGTTCCAGGATAGCCAGTGCTACACAGAGAAAATTGTTGTCTTGAAAAACCAAAATGGAAAAGAAGAAAAACCAAAAGGAAGGAAGGAAGGAAGGAAGGAAGGAAGGGAGAGAAGGAGGGAGGGAGGAAGAAAGGGAGGGAGAAAGAAAGAAAGAACAGAAGGAAGGGAAAGAAAAAATTAATATGGCATCTATTCCTAATCAGAAAATTAAGATTTGTAAAGAATCTATCAATTACACTAGTCACTTGCCCTTTGAATGTTTTCTGATATTAAAGAGTTAAATAGTACCAAATTTATACAGACCACCTTAATAAATGCAACGTACTCAGAATCAACTAAATCTAGAATGAAACGGAACAAATTTAACAGCCACATTTTCATCAAAATTTTTAATAATGTGGAACAATGTGATCAAAAAAGCAACGTATGAGACATAGTAGTTCACATAGCTACTTTAAGGAGCTGTCCCAAGTCTGAATTTACAGAGATCAAGTCAAGACAGGTTTGAGCTGATAACGTGGGTCAATTTCCAGACATGTCTTCCTTCTCAGCTGATTGTTTAGAATCCCTTGTTACACCGTAGAAGTCAGAGAAAACCAAAAGAAAAGAGCAAAGTGAGGCTCTCTACGCCACCTAAGGCCAAGTTTCTCCAATCATCTTCCAATTTGCCAGGTCACTGTGGACGACCTTTGTGCATGGATGAGAGCTGCTCTTTCTCCTCTACTACCTGTTTTAGTCTGACTTTCTAAAATCATTTTTCTCCTAGCCTGTAAATCCCTTCCTGAGCACAGTCTCAAAAAGGAAAGTAAAAGTAAGGAATGCTTAAATATTTTTTTTACCATGCCCTTGTTGCTAAGTAACCATTTCCTTTGTCTCTAAGTTTATGTAATATGACATTGTTTGGAATCTATTTTCAGACCTCTCCTTAATACAAAGAAGCAAAGTAGGGGAGCAGGAAGGAGGAGAAGGAAGTGGAGGTTGTCTAGAAATCTCTATGTTGAAAAATGTAACGATTATAATACACAGAGGGAAAATGCCAAAAAAAAAAAAAAACCCACTGTGGATGTTTCAACCCACTACCCCTACATGGTGCCAAAATATTCAAAATAGAGCAATTCTTACATTGCCACATTTTTATGAGAACAAACATATGGTTATAAGCATATTCTTAAATTCATTATGATCTGTGTGTTTCCTCTCTGCAGGAAAGTTTAAATGCACTGTTGACAGCTTTTTATAGTCACATAATAAGAAAGCAGGATAAGAAATGCCATGATTGAACTTGTTTACAAGATACCACTGATTTAATTATTCCTTTTATATTTCTAAGATTTGGGGGACTCCATTATTGTACTTTGACATTTATTTAAGACAATGGTATCTTCTTGCCTTCAACAAGTTCTCAACTCCCTTTCCACTCCACTTTCAAGTTTATGGTTTTTAGTTGTGTGGGGACAAGGGATTTGATTTTACCAAGCACTGCAGGAAACAGAGCATGAATAAGCCTATGCAGGCAGAGCCATTGTGTTCTGTTGTTCTGGGGATCCCAAGTGACAACCTGTCACCATTCGGTATGTGTGCAATCCTATGCTTAGATAAGGTTAGGAAGGGAGAAAAAGAGAGTGATGCTTGCTGGAACTCTAAACATGACCATTGGCAGCCCAGAAAAGACAAAATCTAATCCAGTTCACTTTCCAGAAGTTTCATTGGGCTAGGGAATCAAGTCTTAGTATTAAACTCTTCTGTTGTTAACCAACAGGGCATTTTTCTATGTAATTAATTTTCCATGGATATATGTAGACAGAGCTAGATGGTCGAGACTTATGAGTTCACTAGCCAAAAGATCTCTCCATTGTTGTCCTCTCCAAAATTGACAGCTGACAGAGAAATGAACTGTATGGGAACCCAAAGATTTAGACTTTGGTTATGACTTTATCATGATGAGGCATCGTCATCTCGGTCATCGATTTATCCTCTGTGAATCCCGTTTTTAAAATGAAATGAACCTATCTACAGAACTAAGGATCGTAACGTGATAAACAGCCATATACTTAATATTCCATTAAAAGTAAGAAAATTCCAAGCAGCTTGAACATGGCCTCTCCTGTAGCAAATCTCTCTGGGTGGACGCTGACACCTTTAGGTATTTTCCAGTGCTCATCAGTATCCCAGGGACTTCATGAGTCTCACTTCTGTCTATTGCTCAGATAAGAACGCCACAAAGTGGAACGATCTGTTCTCTGTGTCTGCGTTTTCCCCAGTCACAGCAAGGATGCTGCAGGCCAGCTCTCAGAATATGGTCTCCTGACACTTGCCCTAGTTTCAAGAGTAGGCCAGGCAGAAGGACTTCTGTCTCTAGAGAAGACGCTTAGCAGCCAACTCAGCAGGCATCTTTGTAAAATGGCTTCTTGGCCCTGCTTCGAAAGGGAAGACGAGAAGAGAGGGTTTCCCCAGTTTGTGAACATCCAAATTCCTGTCTGCCACACTTCAGATCTTTCCAATGCTACTTCTATTTTTCAGTTTCTTTTTGATTTTCCCTTCCTTGGTCTCCACCCTCCCTCTACAATGCAGCGTTTGTCTCTTGTGTTTATTCCTTTCCTCGCTCCTTACCACTTCCTCTTCCTCTGTACCCCTCATGCTCTGTCTGGTCCTAAAGGTGCAGTACATGATTTCTGAAGAAGGGCTTTCCCTGTCTTAAGCCATGGTTTTCACCTTCTGCCTTCACGCTTCCCTTGGAGCTGAGCAGGCCACATTTGGGGCTGGGCTCTTCAGAGACTCCATCTCTTTCAACTCTACTGCTCCCCGACTTTCTTTGTTACAGAAACTGCTGCCTCTTTATCATCAAACATCCTGGAAGATGGCTGCTTTGTAATTATTCCTAGTTCATTCCCAGAGCAGCTAGCAGTTAATGCATACTTGTCACCTGCCATCTTCTAGCCCTCCTGTATCTTCCTATGTGAACCTTTAAGAATAAGTTACAGATACTTTTATTTAACCCTAAATGTGTTTGGCCTTATTTATCAACACATTATATATCCTAAGTATAGAGGTATGTTTTTACATATCATTTATAGTGATCCCTAAATGAGATGTCATAGCGTTGTGACATGTTTCAGAGCCTGTAATCTATTTTGACAGAGTCCCACTAATATGCAACAAGATTTGTTATCCACTCCAGGATGAATAAGGGCCATATGTTTTACTTATCTGTCGTATACTTTACTATTCCTCTTTAACCTTGAGTCATTTGTCAGTCCATTTTCATCTTTCTTAATCCTGAGAGTTCTAAAGAAATAAGAATACTAACGGTAAAACATTTCCCAATTTCACTTTCTCTAATGTTTCTTCTTTTTTTTTTTTGGATTTTTTGAGACAGGATTTCTCTGTAGTTATTGGTGCCTGTCCTGGAACTAGCTCTTGTAGACCAGGCTGGCCTCGAACTCACAGAGATCCACCTGCCTCTGCCTCCCGAGTGCTGGAATTAAAGGCGTGCGCCACCACCGCCCAGCTCTAATGTTTCTTCATGATTAGGTTTGCTGTGCTTTTGTAAAAATCCAAATAGTGATGTTAGCAGGTCATGTTACATGTCAGCAGATTCTAACACTGATAATATTAACCTTGCCAATCCATGTGGATCGAGATTGTGGTTTTGCCTTTTTAACTAAACATTTTATTGTTCATCAAGAATGGACCTGTTTTAATGTATACAAGTATTTTTCTACCTCTATTTTCCCTTCCATAAATATTAGCTGCAATTATGCTGAAGTCTGCCTTACCTTATTTATTTGTTCATTGTTATATCAATAGAAATCATATTTTATTTAATTGGTTAAAATGCTTTATTAAATAGATCTCAATTCCCCAAGATCTGGCTGGGAAAAACTGCTTCAACCTCCATAGTGTTTTGATAACTCTTAAAAAATCCCTTTCTCACGGTCACAGTATTGTTCCACTCATAATGTTTCTGCCTCGTTTCTGTTCCTTCTAGAAGCTTTCATTCTTTCACATGAGAATTATGTTTTAGCGCTGATGATCTAAACTCAAGTTGTTTTCATTGACACTGATACTCTTTCACTGATTATATATATGAGGAGTACAGAGCTAGTTAAAATACAACCAAAATCAGATTTACTATGCCATACTACATAAATCTTCTATCCAGAATTTAGCATGATTTGCACATCTTACTTACATAAGTTTACACTCATTCAAATTTAGAACTCTTAGATACAAGAGAAAATTTTGGTAAATCCAAATAGGGATATGATTTATATGAATATCAACACATAGGATGCTTCCATACTGTCAGAGTTTGAATGAAAATGGTCCCATAGGCTCACAGGGACTGGCACTGTTGGGAGTTGTGACCTTGCTGCAGTGGGAATGGACTTGGAGGAAGGGAATCACTCTGGGTAGGCTTTGAGATCTCAGAAGCTCCAACCAGGCCTAGTGTGCCTCAGTCTCTTCTTATTGCCTTCAGATCTGGTGTAGCTTGCCCCCATGATGACAATAGGCTAAACCTCTGAACTATAAGTTGGCTCCAATTAATTGTCTTCCTTTAGAAGCATTGCCATGGTCAAGGTGTCTCTTTACAGCGATAAAAACCCAAAGACACATACCCTCAGAAAGTTTCCCCACTGCTCTCTCCACTCAACCACCACTCCCTACGCTCCAGAGCACTCTGATGCTTTCCAAAACTTTATCAATTAAATCTAATCGTTCGTCTAGTCTTTCCACTTGAGAACCTTGTCTTTTTCAGAGCCACATTTGGTGGTTAATGTGACAGCACACTGTAACATGAGGGGCCTGCTCGTTGGGGTT
>JAQHUG010000306.1:680791-698718 GCA_028555095.1 Dicrostonyx torquatus | reverse complement strand
GCCCTGCCTCTACTTCCTGTCTGGTTGACCCGCCTATACTTCCTACCTGGCCAATCAGCATTTATTTAAAACATGACTGACAGAAAACAGACAAGTCTCCTGCACCAGCACACATTTGGTTAAATGTGTCAATGCTCTGCTCTCTGTTTATACTACATTTTTATTTCACTTCCCGGAAGTTTACCACCGGTTTACAAAGCTGCCATTTTCTGTACTGACTTTGTTTCCTGATACCTTAACGAATCTACTTGTTACAAGTGTTTGCTGCTGCATCATCTCCTTCGTGGTTTCTAGAGACACAGCTAGCCCTTCCTGCAATAAGAAGCACTTGAAATTTTCTCCAAAGCCTAATGAAGTTTGTTAAATTTTATACATCATTTCATTATTAGAATTCCCAATAAAGCATTAAATTAAGGTATAAGAGCAGGGAAATCTTAAATTTAAGCATCAAATATTATATTAGCTTAGTAGTTCTCTTCTGCTTCTAGTTTACTAAAAGTTTTGTGGTAAATAATTATATGGACTTCAAACAAAGATTGTTTTGTCTCTTTATTCCCTTCTGCTCTGGTTTGAGCTATGCTCATCATAACTACCTCTACAGTTTTAATATTTATGTTTATTGAGTATAAAATGCTACAGTTGCTTACTTAAACATTAGTTGTGATGTTGCCTCAGAGGGTCAGAGAAGCAAATGACATGGCTTGCTTATGACCCTAGACCCCATTTGAGATGGAACAGGAAACAGAATCCAGATCTATCCCACAGTACCAACCTGCCTGCTTGTCGTAGTGACTCCCAAGACTATCTCAGATTCTTGTTATCTCTTAAGGATCATAGCATTCTAAGTCTCAAACCTATTAATAGCTCAGCATCTCAATATTTTCTGCTACCATCTGCCTACCAGTCAACAAACCTGTTGAAATGTTCTACTGACTAAGTATGGTCTTACCAGAAACACTGCCACATATCAGACGTTAATTCTGTATTTGTGGTTGTTCAATCCTAGTCCCAAATCTCATACAAATGAGAAATCTTCTGCAGTGTGTAGCCATCTTTCTGAGGCAGGTTCCTTAGGCGTTTACATTGAGCTTCAGTAACCTGAGGAACCTTCCTGACTCCATTTTGAAGGCAGGAGCCACTATGCTGTATTTTTAAAAATACCTTTTGATTTAGTATGAGAGTTAAGTTCCTCTCTGTGACCTGGAATCTATCCTTCCACAATCCATGACTGTAATTTGTTTTTGAGAATACCCTTACCCTCCCTGACTCTCCCTGACTCCTCTCTAAGTACGTGGTGGATGACCACCTTATTTTTTTTTAAAGACTTTTTTTTATTTCTTTTTCTTTCTTTCTTTTCTTTTCTTTTTTTTTTTGGTTTTTTTCGAGACAGGGTTTCTCTGTGGCTTTGGAGCCTGTCCTGGAACTAGCTCTTGTAGGCCAGGCTGGCCTCGAACTCACAGAGATCAGCCTGCCTCTGCCTCCCGAGTGCTGGAATTAAAGGCGTGCGCCACCACCGCCCGGCTTTTTTGTATTTCTTTATTGCCCCAATGTCTCCCTTCTGTGAAGCTACTTGTGATTTTATTCCTTATAAGGGGCCCACGAGATGGATTCAGGGCTGCTCTCTTAATTAACTTAGGAGGCAGTTGCTGGCCAGATCTTGGGTGTACCCCAATAAAAATCAAGTTTGCTTCAAATTTGGCTCAGGTTGTGGTAGTGATCTTATTCTCAGTGTTTGGGGATTCTGCTGCTGGGAATCCTGCACCTCTGTGAGTTACATGGCAGGGAGGCATGTTCATAACATGTTTACATCATATGAATCTTGACTTCAGGAGGCACCCCTCAAAAATCTGCCAAAGGAAAGCAGAGACAAATGGAGAGGGCAAAGGATTCAGTTCCCATGGTACTGGAGCAGTGTCTCCATACTCTCTCAGCTTATCCCAGTTCACTCCTTCCTTACAGTGTGTTTTCCAGTAGCTCTAAAGTATTTGTTATTCTGTATGCCCATCCCTTCATTTTACCTTTTATGTGTGTGACCTTGTTATTCTTTCTACTGAGGGTGGCAGGAACTCTTCTCCCTTCTCAACCCATCTCTAACACTCCTCAATAATTACCCTTTCACCTAACATTCAGCAAATTTACAAATATTAATAAGCACTAAGCATGTGTTGGGTACCATTCTAGTCCCTAAAGATACAGAGATGAATAAATCAAAGCTCCTGGGTTTTTTAATTGATTTTTATTGAGCTCTACATTTTTCTCTACTCCCCTCCATGCCTCACCCCTCCCGCTTCAACCCTTTCCCAAGGTTCCCATGCTCCCAATTTACTCAGGAGATCCTGTCCTGTTTTCATAGAGCTCAAAACGTCTTGAAGGACAGGCAAGCTGGGCTCAATTCAGTGCAAAGGAATACCATTCATTCTATGAAGGCTTTTGTAAACCTTCCTAGTGAAGACTGGCTGCATAAACCAAACTATGGAGAATCTAGGTCTTAAGAATTACCAGGCCAAAGAAGAGAAATGTGAGAGCCACTTAGTAAAGTTAGACTCCAGCTTCAAGTTAAGTCTTGGATATAAAACCTTCTAGAAGACTCCAGGCTCCATTTGTGCAGACAATCCAGAGTCTCTGAATTGTCCTCCACTCCTATGAAGATCCCGTTGTGGCATTTATCATTCTCTACTCTATACATATGTGAGTTTTGTTTCCTCAAGGAGCTCTAAGATCTTTCAGAGTAAAATCTCGGCTTTATTTAACTTAGACTTCTAGTACACAGAAAGGATCCCTGGCTTGCTAGAATGCCTTAATACTTACTGAGAAAAATTGAATGAATTAACAAATGAACGAATGCTTGTGAGACTCCCTACAAAAGATGCTCCAACTGCATGGGCAGCCATGCTGCTTTGGGATCTGTTCTCTGTGTGAATGCAGGGACCCAGCCCATCCTTGTTCAGGCCTGCAGAGCCGAGGATCTTGAGGTCGGAAGAACGAGGTGTTGCACTATTCTCACATAAGGTGTCAGCGGTAATGTTCAGAACTAGATGCATCATTGTTCATGCCAGTTTGAACAAGCTGTCATAAAATCTTTAAATTCTAAATTTTGTCTCTTCTGTTTAAAGAATAAGTCCCTGTTTCCCTACTGTCATATAGTTTTAATTCTATTTTACGATATATAATAGGCATACTGCTATCATGAATGATCAAAAGCAAATCAAACAACCCAACTCTAATTCTTCTGCTTTTCCCTCATGGTCATTATGGGAATTGTGTGAACCAGAAAGCCAGTGGCAGCTACTGTCCTACCAGGGCCTCGTGTCCTGGTGATTCGTTTTGGGGAGATAATTATAAATGCAGTCTTCTGTCAGCCAGAAATTTCTGGCTGCACAAAATACAAAACACAAAATAATAAAAGCATTTTATTCGTGATTAGGCAGCAAACTATGTTGCAACATGGGTCATGGGCAATACAACAAATAGATAGAAAATTGGGAAGAAATTATATCATTTCACTACCTAGGCAGACATCATCCACGGCATACATCTAAAGTAAAACCAATCTTTTATTTCATGACAAGAAGAGCTACAGACTGAAGCCAGGTAAATTTCCATAGAACCAGGGAGAGTTATCCAGCACTGAAAATATAGGTAGCGAGGGACCCTGAGATAGGCATTTCTGACAGACAGAATTTATGATAGGACCATTCCGTTTTGCATAAAGACTTACATTTCCAAAAATATGGAAAACATTTAGAATTTTAATTCTTCCTCAGGAATATTAAAACTTAAAGAGGGCAATTTTTACTCCTGTCAAAAATGTGAAAAATACATATATATATATATATATACATTTTATAATTAAATTAATTTGTATAAGTTTTCTATATAATACTTATTGTGCATAATCAAAATAAAATTTCATGCATAAAGATCTGATATGCCAGATCTGAACCACAAAGTAAAATAGCATTCTGTTCCTGTGCCTGTTCTCTCCCACATGACCCATATGATCTTCACTTTCAACCTGTGTTTGAGCCATGCTGAGGGCCTGTCCCTCAGGAAACCTGTGATTTGAAAGCACCTGTCCTCACAGCCTGTAGACAATGATTGTTTCACTGTCTGCCTATTTCCAGTTCCTGAGGATCAGACCCATCTGTCCTTTTCCTGCCAGTTGTCTGAGTATGCCCTTGGAGCGATGCTTCTCAGACGCTTGCGTACATGTGATCACCTGAGCAGTCTATCAAATGGAGAGAGTTAATTCAGGAGATAGAGGATGGGCCCATGTGGTTGCCCGTCCAGATATTTAGGGGGGACCTGGCTGTGCCTCTCAGTGACTGTGTATTGAGTAAGGAACCCTGGAAATATCATGGCTGTAAATATTTCCAAAGACCAGGAACACTGATGTTTATCTTCCTTGTACTACAGTAGATTTTTCTTGTGATATTTTTGGCCATTAGTTTTTCATTGATTCGGTATAGTTACCATTTATTGACTATATACATTATGCTAGGTGCTCTTTTTTTTTTTTTTTTTTTTTTTTTTTTTTTTTTTTTTTTTGGTTTTTCGAGACAGGGTTTCTCTGTGGCTTTGGAGCCTGCTCTGGAACTAGCTCTTATAGACCAGGCTGGTCTCGAACTCACAAAGATCCACCTGCCTCTGCCTCCCGAGTGCTGGGATTAAAGGCGTGCACCACCACTGCCAGGCTTGCTAGGTGCTCTTTATGTAACAACTGTTCCCTTTTCCCTCCCTTTCTCCTTACCTTCCTGTCTCCTATCCTCTCCTTTCCATTAAAAACAAGGCTGAGGTACTGGAACTTGGGGTAACTTTCTATCAAACTACAATATCCTGTTCCTGGTCCATCTATGACAGCCAGTCACTGAGACTGCATATGCATTTGCCATGGGAACTTTTCAGGGCAGTTCACGTTCACGTTACACATATTCTCTGCTTTGTCTTTTCATGGAAACAGATCATCGATTGGAACACATCTTTGGTTGGAAAGCATGCTCTAGGTCTTTTTTATTTTTTTTTAATTTGGAAACCATGATGACAGACCACATAGCCTTTGACAGCAATTCTTTGTCCCTTAGAGTCAGCAACTGTCACGGCAGGTTTCTAGGTTCCATGACAGAAGCTGTTTCACCCCACAATTTGCATTGGTGACCCCCTATTTGCTAGAAGCAGGGACAGGGGTGTGTGTGTGTGTGTGTGTGTGTGTGTGTGTGTGTGTGTGTGTGTCAGGGAGTATTCTGAAGGCTATTTAGTGCTATCCTCAGATTCTCAGATTCACTGTATAAGTTTTGGACACTGGAGTTCTCTGTGTCCTTCAATCACTGAAATGTTTGTCTGCAGACTGAGCGCCTCCCATTGGAAACCTGGCATGACCAGGGAACTATGCAGTAATGACTGAGAGTGCTAGGTGCTGAGTCCACTGGCACACCTCCACACTCCTCATAAGGGCAAACTGAAGCCCTATCTTGAACATTACTGTCAAAGTGCTTTCTTTTGATCTTTCAAATCAACGTAAATGTTCTCCAAGTGGTGTCAATAAACATCAAAGTAATAACACGTCTCCAGAGGGGTCTACAGGATGGCACGGAGAGAGACAGCTGCTTTCTACTTCTTTAGATCTACTGGTTTAATGGTGCAGGTTTATAGGCTGACCTTAATAGTTGGTTGTTTTATCTAGTCCTAGGTCCAATGGTGCTTCTGATACGGTTTTCATGCACTTCAATGTTAATGCTCTCTTGGTGACAAGAATTGGCTAATCAGTCAACTGACAAGATAGCCAACTTGCCCAGTCCAAGGTTCTCTGCTTATGTCTTCTCAAATTCTGATAAAATGTCAGTTTCCGAGAAGCAAGTGCTGGGCAGATGAGTCACTGCACCAGTCCCCTTCAGCTTCTCAGTAATCCTCGTCTGGTTCAGAAGTATCATTTGTTGAATATCCAGCCCTGAAAAAATTGAAACCATCCTTTTGAAGTGAAAGGACTCATTTTCCTTGCTTTCAGCTCAAGAAAATACTTAAATAAAACAGTACTGGCATTTATTTGCTGTTTTCTGTAAGGTGGTAGGTTTAGCCTTACTGCATTCTTCTCTCTGCCTTCTAGAGACAGTTTCCTTTAAGTTCCAGAACAGTGATTTTAAACCTAAAGGAAAACAAAATTACCTATCCTTACTTACAAGCGTAATGGATTGTGCTTAATTTTATCACATTTTGTAGAGATCATATGTGCTGTGTAATGAGGGAAAGGAATGAGAGGGGGGAGATAGAGAGAGATAGAGATGATATAGATAACAGATAGAGATATGTATGACCATATTAGGTATTTGGCTGACCCACGGTAGTATGAACTTGCTCACTGGTGAGAAGCAGCATTTGGGAGCACTTGACTCTATTTCTGTCACCGTTTCTTGTAAGTCACCCATGTTTCCTCCATGCATATAGATAAAATTCACTGGACTCTGCATCTCCCCCACCCTTCCCCATCATTAGCCTTTTCTTCTTGTCTGAACAGTGTGGCCCCAACAGCCACCATAATAAATGCATTCATGTTTCTTTGAGTGATTTCCTCCATTTATAAAAATTCTACCCATTCTTTGGAGTTATGGAACAGATTTATTTTTTAAATTATATTTTAATTTAGTCCATTTTCCAGATGGACTAAATTAGTATCCTTAGTTTTCCCAAAGGTTTTACTCACACTAGTATGGTGTACCCCACATTTAATGTCGGAGTAAGCTTGGTATTAACTTTCCCTCCCTTTGTGTGAGTTTGTTGTTGGTAGTTTTGTCTGTCTGTTTATGAAGACAGTCCTCATATGGTACTAATCTCTGTTGGCAGTGCCTAACACCATGTACCCTCTACCAATCAATCGCTCTGTAATTGTTAGTCAAGCACACAGGTATGCAATTACTCATGTGCTGGGCTGCTGAAAAGTCAGCCATCCAGGTTTAATTTGAAATAGAAAATTAATGAGACGATTTGAAATAGACTATATTTGTTGTTGTAAACAATGCTGACCAGCTCAGACCTCTATCAATTCACAAGAATAAAGGTCGCTTGATTTTCCAACTCTATTGTGTGAGTGTCTAGGCTGAACTGCACATCTGGCTTGTTCTGCCTACCTTCTCGTCTATAGGACTGGCCTTTTGTTCAGGGTTCCTGGCATTCAAACATGAACACTAAAACCCTGAAGCACAACGACTTCTCTCTGTCAGTTCACGGTCCAGGAAACAAAGCCACATTTAACAAAGAGAACTAAATATACCCAGGGATTCTTTTAGGACCTGCATATCTCATGCATCTGAGCCATGAAAGAGGCTTTTAGACACATTTTTTGAGAATTTTAGAAAATACAAAGATTTATTTTAGTATGCACTGACTCACATTACAAAATATTTTATTTGATTTTAAGCAGAATATTTATGTTCCATAGATGGGCCTTGCTGAAGATTTTGAACCCTGACAAATTAATAATTGTGAGCAGGAAACTAGATCACTTATTTTATATGATAATGTGCTTTCAATTTATACTCTACAAATCTTCTTTACTTCTAAAAATGTGCTTACGAGTATTGTACATATATGCATATAATATGGTTGGTAAGAGGGACACAGTATCTTATGAAGTACTGTTACATATTTACATTCTCAATGTTACCCAACATAGAATGTATATTTTAGATATATAGGACATTTTATGCATTCATATGTATATATTACATTGTGATACATAGTCCATATAGTTATATAGGATATATACTGAAGCTTTAGGGTGTGTCTGTTTTGTGAGTAACCAAAACATGACTATTAAATGTAAGTTATATACTATATGTAACCATATACATGCACACACAAACACACACATATAGCTTTCCTAGTATAATAATCAATTTTTTAGAATACAGACTTTCACAAACAAACAAAACTTACTCTTCTCTTCAAATATGTAGTGAGGAAATTTACTCCATTCACTTACATTCCAAATTTAAAGGGATGATTCAAGACACAGATACACTGCACCTACAGCCTGAGTTAATATGTATCTTTCTGGATTTGACTTTTATGAGCTTTTATTTAAGTAAATTAGGCACATCGTAATGTATATTTTGTAATAAATTCTTCACCGCTCACTTAACCTGCTCAAACTAAATTACCACTCTGTGAGACAGAAGAATTGCCGTTCCGCACCTCTTCATTACTGTGTAAGCCAAAATTTTTCATCAGTGTTCTATAAACCTGCAATCAACTGGGAGCCTGTTCACGTAAGAGTTCTTGGCAACAATTCACCCTCCTCTATGATTAAAGCCTGCCCGTTCCTGGGTGAAAATCAAGGAATTGGTACAAAGTATATTACATCTTCAGAAGAATTCCATTGAATCAATATCATCGGACAGACGCACTGACTGCAGCTTGTGGTCAGCGGGATGACTATTGAAACCCAAGTCAGTCAGGTAGATAGAAACCTGCATCTCCCTTGGAGGGGAAGAATGTTGTTTACACGCTTTATAGAAGGCTCCGGGGTGAGGTGCAGAGGGACCCTGGACCAAAGATACTGTCTTTAAATTTCCTTTTGAAACCAAATTTTAACCTCCAAAATAGCTTCACATGTTCCTGTTTCTGTTTATTCTAATGTCACTGTCCCCTGCATTAATTCAGCCCTGAAATCCTGACACTAGCCTCCCTGCTCTCCTTTTATATATTGTCAATTCAGAAAGACCTAACATATCTGTCCCTAGCGCCCCACCTTCTCATGGCTTTGCTTTTATTTTGTTTTTGTTCTTTTGCATACGTGGTGTGCGTATCCATGTTTTTATGTGTCTAAGCATGGGTGTGTCAGGATGTACATGCACATGTTGAGGCCAGGGGTCAGGTCCCTACTTTATTTTATGTTTTTGAGACAGGGTGACTCATTAAAACTGGAACTCATGGATTCTAATTCAGCTTCCCTGACAGGCTAGTGATTTCCAGAGGATAACTACCAGTCCTCACAGCTCTGGAGCTGCAGACGTGTTTCGTTGAACCTCACTCTTGCATGGGTGCTGGGAATCTGAATTCAGGTGTTCTTGCTTGTACAAGAACTTTACCAACTCAAGACATTCTTCAAATTATTTTGTATGAAACTTTGATTTGCTTTTGCATTATTTCTGTTAATAGACTGTAGTGGTATTTCATTTGTATTTTAATAAATAAAGCTTACCTGAATACCAGAAAACCAAAGCAGTCAGCCACTGGCTCTTACCTTAACCTCAGTTTGAAAATGGCAATCCTGCCTCCAGGAACCTCTGAATGAGACTGTGACTGAGAGATGTCTCCTCACGTTTTATAATCCTTTCTAATTCTGGCATTAAAAGTGTGCACCACTGGGATTAAGCCCATGCATCATCCAGGTTCTGTGGCAACTAGTGTGGCTACTGGGATTAAAGGTATGTGTTACCACTGCATGATCTGTAAGACTGACCAGTGGGGCTATTTTATTTTCTGATCTTTAGGAAAGTTTTGTATTTATTAAAATACAAATGAAATGCCACTACAACAGATAATTAAATTATGTTTTAGTTAATGTTTTATTGCTCTGAAGAGATGCCATAGCCACAAGACCTCTTGTAAAGGAAAACATTTAATTGGGGATGGCTGATGTTGTTCAGAGGTTTAGTCCATTAACGTCATGGCAGGAAGGCATGGTGCCACAAAGAGACATGGTACTGAAAAGTTGGTTAAGAATTCTGTCTCTTTCAATCCTCCCCCAAGAAGGGGGAAGGGGAAAGGCAGAGAGGGGAGCAGAGAAAAATGTAGGGCTCAATAAATATCAATAAAAATGTATTTTAAAAAAGAATTCTATGTCCAGATTTCCAGGCAGTGGGAAGAGAAACCCTGGGCCTGGCTTAAGCATTTGAAACCCCACAACCTAGTGACACACTTCCTCCAACAAGGACACTCCTCCTAATCCCTATCAAGTAGTGCCAATTGTTGGAGAAAGCCTCTAGTTATTGCCCAGCTGCTCAGCCCCAAAATAATAACACAGAAACCGTATTATTTAAATCACTGTTTGGCTCATTAGCTCTAGCTTCTTATTAGCTAACTCTTACATATTTATTTAACCCATCTCCATTAATCTGTGTATCGCCATGTGGTAGTGGCTTATCTGCAAAGTTTCGGCATGTCTGACTCTGGCGGTGGCTCCATGGCATCTCTCTGGCTTGGCCCTTCTTTCTCCCAGCATACAGCCTAGCTTTCCCCGCCCAGTTCTGTTTTTCCCTACCTTGGCTCAAAGCAGTTCTTTATTCATTAACCAATAAAATCAACACATAGACAGAAGGACCGCCCACACCAGCCAATCTTTATGATCACACATTCAAATCTATGATCCTGTGAAGGCCATTCCTATTCAAACCAGCACGAGTGGCTTCCACTAATTTTTAACAAATAGTTCTGAAATACTTAATTACCTATATGCACACATACAGTCGTTCTGAAATACAGCCTCATCTATGGAAGTGTGCAATTTTGCTAGCTCCCAGTTATTGCCATTTTGACATGACTATAACATCTTCAGTTTCACTAAGAAAGTGTGGATGGATCCCATTTTTCCATACCCTTGGAAAGCTTGGTATCGTCAGCCTTTGTATTTTGCCTTATTTACTGTCTATAGGTATTTATCCGATATCAGCTGTTCTTACTCCAGAGTTTTATTTCACTATGTGTGATTTTTTTTTTTGAGTTTTTAATCCTTTCATGTCTTTTCACTTTTAGGAAATTTTCATGTAATCTGAGTCCTGGACCTTTGGCATATGTATCATAAATATCTTTCCCAGTATTGAGTTTATCTTCTCTATTTATGGATGCTGGTCACACACATGATTTAAGTTTTAATGCAATAATTTTGTCAATGTTTTCAATCTGTTCCATATGACTTTCAAAAAAATGTTTTTATTTATAAATTTTATTGAAAATGATTCAAGTTTATATAATTGTGTCCTACAAATATGAGAATATTCAAGTTTGGTTTTTCATAATGTCTTTAGTCAGGTTGGCCTTCATTTTCACATCAAACAAGAAGCTGAAATCTGAGTTTATTTTACTTCAGTTTAGTGCTTTTCCATTTTCCTAGGGCCATTTATTAAGCAATCTATTCTCTATTCTCCATCCTTTTCAGTACAGACTGGCTTAGAAGCAAAATGGTTTGCAGCATGCCTGTATCAGTGCTTTTTGCTCCAGTTACATTATTCATTTGTTTTTCTTGCCTCGGACCATCAGCAGCACATCTTCTGACGGATTGATATTTGTTCCATTTACACTTACTGATTCAATTTTACTTGATGTCATATTGCATTATATTGGAAATGTAATTTAATTTTAGTTATAGCTATTTGGCATATGTAGTCATATGAGAGAGAGAGAGAGAGAGAGAGAGAGAGAGAGAGAGAGAGAGAGATATGCTCTCATTATTTATTCCCTCCATCACTGGCAGAAATAAATGTGGCATCCCCACTTTCAAGAATGTGGGAAAATGCAAATTTATCCCAGGCCCAGAAGAAAGACAACAAGACTATTGTATTGTTTCATAAAAAAACTAAAGGCATTTTTCATCATCAGTAGGAGAAACATGTTGAAAACTGAATTTAGTGGGTAAAATGTCCCAAAATCATGAAATCTCATGTATTTCATTCTGATTAGTTGGTTATTAGTTTACTCACATGTATTGGTGTGTATACTTGTGTGTGTGTGTATAAAATGTGTGCATGTGTGTGTATGCACATGTACATGCATGTGCCTGTGTATGCCTGTGTTTGTAGACTAAAGGACACCCTTGAGTGTCATAGCCAGAAATGCTATTCACCCATTCACCTTCTATGAGAGAGAGTCACTCTTTGGCACGAAGCACACAACTCAAGCTAGACTAGCTGGTCGGTGAGGTATTCCACCTGTCTCTGCCTCTCCGGGTCTGGGACTATAAGCACATACCACCATACTCTGCATTCAGATTTCACGTAAAATAAAAAGATGATTGGAGAGTTTTGGTGATTCGTTTATCTTCTTATTTTACTCTTATTGAAAATAAATTATTTTCTTTATAATATATCTTTATTATAGCTTCTCCTCTCAGTTGCTCCTCACCTTTCCTTCCCTCCAGATGAGTCTTTCTGTTTCTCATTACAAAAAAAAAACAGACTTCAAAGAGAAAAACAGCCAAACATGACAGAATAAAATATAATAAGATGAAGCAAAAGCTATCTTATCAAAGTTGGACACATCAACCCAACAGGAGGAAAAGATTCCCACGAACAGGCATAAGGGTCAGAGACGCACTCTTTCTCATGATCAAGAGTCCCATAGGAATACTAAGATAACAGTTATATAATATAATGTACACGGAGGACCTGGTACAAACCCTTGTAGACCCTGTACTTGCTGCTTCACTCTCTATGAGCTTATATGAACCTCGCTTATTTGATTCAGAGGACCTTGTTCTCCTGGTGTCCTCCATCCCTTCTACCTCTTACAATCTTTCTGCCTCCTCATCTCCTCTTCTGTGGAATTTCCTGAGCTCTAGGGGAGGGATTTGATGGAGACCTCCCATTTAGGTTATTTCTTTACATAATGTATGGGTGAGTAGGTTCTCTGCATCTGTTATCATCCGATGCTGAAGGAAGCCACTCTGAGGATAACTGGGTAAGGCACTAATCTATAGCAGAATATCATTAGGAGTCATTTTATTAGTTCTTTTTATTTTAAGACCAGTAGTGTTTGGTTTTAGGTCTCTGGGCTACCTAGTCTCTGGTTCTTGGTTACCCTAGCAGTGTTAAATATGGGTTCCTTCCAGTGGAGTGGGCCATAAATCAAATCAGACATTGGTTGGCTTTTCTGACAAGTTTTGTGTCACCATTGCCCTAGCATATGTTGAAGGCAGAGCACCTTCCCGCACCAAAGAGACTAAACATAGGAGTGAAAGCTCTATGTGGTCATCAGCTCGACTTCTCCATATGTGATGAGTTGTGTGGGTGTTGTCTTCAGCAAAGTGGCCCCACTATCAGTTTGTGGAGAATAACCCTTTGTCCTAAGCAATAGCCTGTGCCGTGTACTCTCTGTAGAGTTCTATTTTCGTTTCTTATTAATTAAAATTATTCATTATTTTTAAATTTTGAACCTGGTGACATAAGCATTCATACTATTTCTGGTATTTTTAAAATCTCTAAAAGTCTCTCCTTTTTCTTGAACAATCTTGACTGGGTGATAACTATGTTGTTAGTTCTTTAAAACCTCTGCTAACTGATGTTCTTCTGAGAAGAAAATACAAAAAGGAAACAGACGTGAAGATGAAGGCAGAGATAGCCTTTAACTTACCAGGGCCAAAAATGCCAGGACCTACAGGAGCTGGCAATAAGAAAGAAGTCTTCTAGAGTTGCCAGAGAGAGTGTGGCCTTGCCAACATTTCCCATGCAGACTCTCAGCCTCTAGAAAGTTGGCAGAAAAGTTGCTATTTTCAACCATTGCTTTCTGTGACCCCTTAAAATATCCTTATGTAACAAATGAGTTGAATTACACAATGACTTCCAGAATGAAAGGGCAAAGCTTCTTAGTAATTCTTCAGAGGGTTCTTCAGAGCGTTGGGGACTGTTAAGCTCCTGCCACCCTTCACTGATGTCGTCTGTTCTGTGTTTACATCTGAAGATCCTTGCCGTGCCCTATATGAATCTTCAGTCTGTCCGAAGGAAAAGCACCAACATCTCTCCAGCTACACAGCCCGAACATTTGAGTGTCACGCTTGTTACCACTTTCTCCTCCATCCCACACATTTAATCAAAAGTTAAGGCCCAAATTCCTTTCATATCTCTTAAATCTGTCTGCCTCTGTGCAGCCTCAATTTTACTCCCCTAGTCCAGACTATCATTTCTAAAGCAGAAACTCACCTGTTACAAATTCATTTAGCATCCCTCCATCCACCCACGCAGCTCACAAATTCACATCAATTCACTTCTGTAAAACAATCACAGTGCAAAGCACTATGACAATGAAGGGTGTTTGGTTTCTGTCCTAACACACAACTGTAACACAGGATGGGGAGGTGTATTAGGAGCATAGCCTAGAGTACTGCAAAACTGTCTCCGCAACAAGAACAGTGAAAGAAAGGCTCTATAAAGCAAATGAGGCCTTTCAAAGGCCTTTTTCCTCTTTTCAGATTGATAATCTGTTAAAATTAAAAGAAACATGTAAAGTGGATGTTTGAACTTGTATGAGTGCTCAGCACTTATGACATTTCCAGTGTTTTTAGAACTACATATATTCTATGGCATACATGAGTTTTTAAAAACTTATTTTTTTGTGATTATTATTACATTATTTCTCCCTTTTATTTCCTCCTTCCAAACCTTCCCATATACCCCTCCTTGCTTTATTTAAAATGTATGACCCCCTTTTCATTATTTTATACACACACACACACACACACACATATATGTATATATATATATATATATATATACACACACACATCTTCCTGAATATAGCCTGCTGAATCTGTATAATGGTACTTATATGAGTAACTGCAAATATCAGGAAAGTAAAATGGGAATTTTTTACACTATAGAAACTATAATAAAAATTCACAATAACCATGGATAAAGGATTTCTCTCACTATGAATGTGTTGAAGTTGGGCGGCGGTGGCTATGCCTTCAATCCATCACTTGGGAGGCATGGGTAGGAGGGAGTCTATGAGTTCAAGGCCAGCCCAGTCAGTTTACAAAGCAAGGTCCAGGACAGACAAGACTACACAGGAA
Source organism: Dicrostonyx torquatus (assembly GCA_028555095.1). Taxonomy (NCBI): domain Eukaryota; kingdom Metazoa; phylum Chordata; class Mammalia; order Rodentia; family Cricetidae; genus Dicrostonyx; species Dicrostonyx torquatus. The sequence continues at coordinate 683,945 of JAQHUG010000306.1, read as the reverse complement.
ACCCTGTCTCAAAAAAACATGAGAGAGAGAGAGAGAGAGAGAGAGAGAGAGAGAGAGAGAGAGAGAGGAGGAGGAGGAGGAGAAATGTCTTGAAATAAGCTTACCACTGCAGCTTGTCTGGCATTCCAGAGATGACCCTACAGTTTGCCTGTTTCTATCTCTCCCTAAAAGCTGGAAGCCTCTAGAAGGTGGTATATGTCTCCTTAACTACTGTGTTGCAGACACTAAAATCCTACTAAACATTTGGTAGACCATAATAAGTGTTGTTTAATGGGTGGCCAAGCTAATATTTCCAGTGTGACAGTTGAATGCCTCTTAAGTACCTTTATGTCTTGAGAACATCAGCTAGTTCGTGAGGGTGGGGCTGGAGGGTGTAGAATGTGTTTGCATCTTCAAAGAAGGTGTGCATTCCGGTTGAGGATAGGTTTCAACCTTTAGTAGTGTTGATTTCACCCAAGGATGAGCAAGAGAAGAGAGAACCTCAACGCTCACTTATACTCTAGTATGAACCTTTCTCATTTGTTTGGCCAAATGACTCTTTAATGTGAACTCTCTCTGCAGCTTCAAACAGTGCCTATTATTTTCTGAACAACAACAAGTCAATGAGCCAAATTAAATGTCTCTCCTCATCATCCTCTAATTAGAATTCTTCCTAGTAGGTAAAGTTTCTAAGCACAACATTAAAATATTACTGTATAATTCAAGGTCATGTTTGCACTGAATAAATTACCTTAATTCAAGTGTCACATTAATTAGGGATATTAAGCGTAGGTATATATGTTCCTAGTACTTGGAGAGCTCACATAATCACTGAGAAAACTTTCAATGGTAGTATTAAAAATAATCTTCAAGATACAGACTAAACACATAATTAAAAAACAAGAGTTTGTTTTTTATAACTAACAATGATTATTATGGAACTTGAAGAATGAAGTACTTAGTTAAAGTAGTAAATTTAAAAAAAGGACCCCAGTCATTATAGAGAGTGAGAAGTTGCTTAGATTTTATATTATAGGCCAACCTGGTGTGGTGGTGCATACCTGTAATCAAAACATTCAGAAGGCAAAGGGAAAATAACTAAATAAATGAAGCTTGAAAAAAATCATCTTGAGTAACATAACAGACCCAAAAGACAAATATAGTACATATTCAATTAAATATGGATGTTAGCTGTTAAGCCTGCAATAAGAAGACTACAATCCACATAGCCACAGAAGTGTAAAGTCAGGGACTAGGTGGAGAGAAGAAGAAATAAGCTATAGGTATATGGATGGATGGGAGAAACTAGAATGTTGGAATGAAATGAAGAAGGGAAGGAAAGAACTGGGATAGGGAAAGTCTACTGAGTGGGTCAGCTAAAATAAGGTACATTTGAGGCATTATATGGAAACCTAATACAATAGAAGCTTTCTAAAATATAAAATATATTAAGGGAATCACCAAATAGAGGCAGAGCCCCAACTGGCTACCTCTTGTTATCAAATAAAGACTCTAGTTCTGGGAATAGGTTATATCTGTCTGAATTGTTGGTTAAAGGGACTCTCTGTGTATCCCCAAACTACCCAGGTTATTGCCAAAGCCACCAATTGCTCTAAAAAACTGGTAATAAGGTCCTATTTCTGAAGACAACACCTATGTCATTCACTGAAAGTGGAGAACTTGAGCTGGTCCCTACCTAGGGCATTCACCTCTGCTGATCAGTATTTAAGTCACTGGAAGGTGCTCTGTCTGCCACCAAAGAAAAATATAAGCATGAACCCAGCAGCAAATCCTTTAATCTACAATGGTGACCTAAATGCAAGCTGTATTAGTGTAATAGTGACACAAAGCTTGTGGAAATAATGCACCCTTATCTCTTTGGAGTAAGGTCCAGTACAGAGGATGGAACCCATCCTTGACCCTGTGTAGGTGTCCAAGAACACCGGATCCCTAGAGGAAAATAACTGCTGGTCTGGTAAATCAACAGCAACGAAATGATTCCTAACAGCATCCTGCTGTACTCAGGTCAATTTCTTTCTCAGTGTCTTATTCAGTGTCCTCTTACTGTGACAAGATGATGCCATGATCATGGCAACTCCTATAAAGGAAAACTTTTAGTGGGGGCTTGCTAACATTTTCAGAAGTTTAGTACATTAATATCATGCCAAGAAGTGCAGCAGCCTGGAGGAAGGTGATGCTGGAGGAGCTCAGAGTTTGACATCTGGGTCAGCAGGCAGCAGAAAGAGGGAGAGAAAGAGACTGTGCCTAACTTGAAAGTTTGAAACCCCAAAACCTACCCCCAGTGACACACTTTCTCCAACAAGTCACACCTACCACCACCACACAAGACAACATTCCCAATCCCCGTCAAGTAGTGCCAATCTCTAAGGGTTTGCACATTCAAATCTATGAGCCAATTGGGGCTATTTTTGTCCAAACCACTACATTTCATTCTCTGGCCCCTATCGGCTTGTAGCCATATCATAATGCAAAAAAAATGTATTTAGTCCAACTTTCAAGAACTCCATAATCTATTACAGTCTCAACACAGGTTAAAAGTTCAAAATCTCTTCTGTGGCTCACAGTAATCTCTTACTGTAACTCCCTATAAAATTAAAATAAAAAAGCAGATCACATACTTCTAACACACAATGGCACAGAATATGCAGTACCACTCCCAAGAGGAAAGGGAGCATAGTGAGGAAATACTGGACCAAAGCAAGACCAAAAGCCCATTGGAAAACTTCAAACTCTACATCTCCATATCTACGATCAAAGTACTCTTCATATATCCATCTGCTTTTCAGCTAAGTTGGCTGAAACAAACCTCTCTCTCTTTGGCTGGTTCCACACCCTTTTAGCAGCTCTCCTTAGTGGGCATCCAATGACTCTGGCATCTCCATCATTTTGGGGTCTCCAATGAAATCCAGACTCAAATTTCATAGCTGCACACAATGGCCTTTCCATACTTCAATGCAGGGGCATTCCTCACACACACACACACACACACACACACACACACACACACACACACACACACACACACACACACCTATCAGCAGCAGCTTTCCTTAGCCATGGAGGGAGATTCCACAAATCTTGTAGCCTTGACTCAAAACCAAGAACCGTGTAGCTGAAGCCACCAATTTCTTCTGCTTGCTGGGGCTGGAACATG
>JAQHUG010000306.1:636943-651312 GCA_028555095.1 Dicrostonyx torquatus | reverse complement strand
TGAGCAAATGTTCTTGTGGTATAATTGAGCATCCTTTGGGTATATGACCAAGAGTGGTATTGCTGGGTCTTGAGGAAGATTGATTCCCAATTTTCTGAGAAATCGCCATACTGATTTCCAAAGTGGCTATCCAAGTTTGTACACCCACCAGCAATGGAGGGGTGTTCCCCTTACTCCATATCCTCTCCAGCATAAGCTATCATTGGTGTTTTTGATCTTAACCATTCTGACCAGTGAAAGATGGTATCTCAGAGTCATTTTGACTTGCATTTCCCTGATGGCTAAAAATATTGAACAATTTATTAAGTGTTTTTCAGCCACTTGTAATTCTTCTTTTTGGAATTCTTTGTTTAGATTTCTACTCCCTTTTTTGATTGGATTATTTGATAATTTGATGTCTAGTTTCATGAGTTGTTTATATATTTTGGAGATCAGTCCTCTGTCCAATGCAGGGTTAGTGAAGATTTTTTCTCATTCTGTAGGCTGCCATTTTGTCTTTGTGACTGTGTCCTTTACCTTAGAGAAGTTTCTTAACTTCTGGAGGTCCCATTTATTAATTTTTGCTCTCAGTTCTGTGCTACTGGTATTATATTTAGGAAGTGGTCTCCTGTGCCCATGCATTTAAGGTTACTTCTCACTTTCTCTTCAATGAGATTCAGTGTGACTGGATTTATGTTGAGGTCTTTGATACGTTTGGACTTAAGTTTTGTGCATGGGGGTAGATAGGATCTATTTGCATTCTTTTACATGTTGGCATATAGTTATTCCCCTGTAATTAGACTGATGACTACCTTAATTGTCATCATAGAACCTTCAACCAGCAACTGATGGAAGCAGATACAGAGATCTATAGCAAAGCACTGGGCCAAGCTACCTGAGACCAGCCCAAGAGAGGGAGGAGCGATAATATGAGCAAAGGGGTCAAGACCATGATAGTGATACCCACAGAAACAGCTGACCTGAGCTAGTAAGACCTCACTGACTCCAGACTGATTGCAGATGAACTTGCATAGGATCAAATTAAGCCCAATGAATGTTGGGATGGTGGTGAGATTTGGACAGTCTGTGGGGCCACTGGCAAGGGGATCAGGATTTATCCCTAGTTCTTGAACTGGCATCTAGGAGCACATTCTTTTTGTAAAAGTACCTTGCTCAGCCTAGATATAGGCAGGAGAGCCTTGGTCTTGCCTGGAACTGAAGTGCCAGACTTTGTTAACACCCCATGGAAAGCCCTACCCTTTCTGAGGAGTGGATGGGGAGATGGGTTTTGGGGAAGGTATAGGAAGCAGGAAGAGGGGAGGGAGTGGGAAAGGGAATAGCTATGTAAAATGAGAAAAGAAAGAATTTAAAATTTCTTCATTAAAAAAGGAAACAAAAAAAAAGAACTCTGATCTTTAGGACCCAGAATGTTTATTGTCAGTAGTAAATGTGCCTATATCATGTTCTAAGAAGTTTCTATCTTCTTGTACTCACTATGCAAACATTAAGCATGTCTAACTTGTGCTCCAGAGCAAAGCGCTGTGCCTTTCTTTTAAAGCTGTTCCCTGAACAGTCTTAGGACAACTTAGGATAAACATAACCAGTGGTTCTACTCATAGTATCAAAAGGACCACAAAACACAAAGAAAAAATGTTTTCCCTGTGGATTCTATTATCTACTAGACATGATTAAGACTCTGCTTTTACTCAACTCTGAGCACAAAGTCGTGAGCTTCTTTTCCTATTCAATGTAAGTAACACACTCTTAATATCGCAAGGATAAAATATAATAAACTGTTTTTCATGCTTAGCATGCACAACCAATTATATCAAGGAAGGCTTTAATAGCTTAAAACAAGAATAATGATAGATTGGTTCATGAAAATTTCTTCAGATCTACTCCTAACTCATTAGCATTCAGTGTAGATGGAAGTTTATGCCCTGCTCAGTCCTGCAATTACATAGTCCAAAAGAAACACACAGAGGCTTATATTAATTATAGACTCTTTGGCCTAATAACTCAGACTTATTATTAACTGGCTCTTATAATTTAACCCATAATTCTTGTCTATGTTTAGGGCCTGCGTTCTTCTCAGATGCTGGGAACAGCCAGCCACTCCCTTCTTATAACAGTAGCCACACTAGTCTTCCATAGAAACTGGGAGGTGGTGATGCATGCCTTTAATCCCAGCTTTAGAGAAAAATATAAAACATGAGGAAACAGCTCTCACACACAGGCTCATTCTGAGGTTCCTGGAGGTGGGTTCACCATTTCAAACTGAGGTAGAAGTAAGAGCCAGTAGCTGGTTGTTTTGCTTTCCTGACCTTCAGGTTGAACCCCAATATCAGTCTCTGGGTTTTCATAAATCACGCTACAACTTCCTGCCTCGCTACTGGTCAATCAGAGTTGTATTAAACTAACATGAGTGACAGATTTTTAAAGAGCATTTATTCCAGAGCACTTCAGTTTGGCTAGCAAGCACAGCACAGCTGTGTGATTCACAATCTAAAACAATACAAGAGACAATGTGGCATAGAAGAAAGACTCTTCTCAAACATCTAAAACTTGCCACTTAACCTTGAAAAACATTTTTTCTTCATCTAAACAATGTCTACCTTATCAGACTCTTATATCATTGAAGTGGAACAATTGTGTGATAAACAGTTATGGGCACTTAGTAAATGGCAATTGCTGCAGTCAGTTTGTTCAAGGAAACATGAAAATTGCTTTAGAGAATTTTAAATTAATTTAAAGAATTAATGTAGATAGTTTTAATATTCTCCAACACTTATTTAGTACCTATGATCTCCTTCAAAAAGGACTAAAAGTTAATTCATGCCCCTAGGACTCGAAACATATCCAGATGTCCAAAACTCAGACTTGTAGATCAGCAAATCCATGCTTTGTATTATTGAAAAAACACCTTAAAATTACATAATAGTCTTCTCAGATCTATAAACGCTAGGAGCCTATAGCTTAGCAGTAATGGCTAATGTATAAGACTTAGCTCCCTCAGCATACACATGATCTCCCATGAAGCTGAATTTTTGTAACTTCAGAATTTTAAACATTCTTAGAACCCTAACGGATTCTTCTCCACACCCTCATTCAGAGTCCCTGCCATGACTTTCTCTTATTCCCACATTCATCTACTACACCCACCTCATTCCCATCTTTCCTGTCCTTTTTTGGTTTTTCCCCCCCATTACCTGGTTATTTCTATGCTTACTACAAAGCACAACAGTGACATTAAGAAGCAACACAAACTTTCAAGTTGTGGTTAAGGGTCATGAAAATCACCAATCTAGTTGAGATTTCAGAGATTTTTCATATGGAACAGTTTTAAAGGACAGAAATAAACCACACAACCATTCACAGCTCACACACAACACATACATATGCAACAAAATTCTCAGCTTTCATTAGCAAAAGTGTCACTTCTATAAGCCCATGTGACCAATGAAGTGCATCACTTCATCATCATCTTTATCATTTATATCCCAAAGATGCTTAAGCATGCATGGACAGCCCGTTTAGGGCAGTTCTCCAGTTGTTCCTAGATGCCTGTGTTATTGTCTTATCCAAGGTTCCATATCTTCCTTTATGCTGTCTATCCAGAGCTTTTTTGAACCTTCGTCTTTGCCTTATCCCCATACACTCCTCCAAGCAGTGCTATCTTCGGGTATCTGCCATCATTCATTCTCATAACACGGCCCAAGTATGTAAAGCACTGTTGCATATCCTGTAGTTTCTTATCTTCTGTCAATGGAGATGTTTCTTAATGCCATCAATGCACAATCTATCTCTTCATGTGATGCCTAGAATTCTCCTGGGACATGCCACCTCAAACACATTCAGCCACTGTTCTGAGAAGCATTTCACTGTCCAGGTTTCAGAATTGTAAAGAAGGCAGCTCGGGACAAGTGTCTCATATACTTGTAATTTTGTTGTTGCTGTTGCTGTATGCCTCTTGCTAATCTGTCCTTTCCTCATGCCTGGAATGATGCCCTCGCTATTCCTATCAGTGTCATGACGTCTGAAATAGTTCCCTCCTTTGAACTGAGCTTTCCTTCTAGATAAACAAAGTTGACTGTTTGCTTGAGGTTTGCTGATTATTTATTGCAATGTTAAAATCCTTCCCATGTGTTGTATCTCAGTCTTCTCGATGTTTACTTTCACACCAAGGTTTTCACTTACATCCGCCACCCTATTTACCATGGCCTGCAGCTCATTTGGACTTCTGGCACACAGTGATGTATCATTGGCAAAATGCAAGTCATCAATTCGCACATCACTTATCTGCACGCCTGTATCCCCATCCTCCAGGCCTGTTGCTATTGTTAATTCCAGGAATGTGTTAAAGAGCAGTGGTGAGAGGACACATCCCTGTAACACTCCTATGATTGTCTTAGACTGATCACTTAGTTTTCCACAGACTGACTGATGCAAAGGTATCTTTTTCTAGTATTCTTAAGATTTTCTTTGAATACCTATAGAATCTCAATGTTTCCCAAAGTTTTTTCCTCCAAATGCTATCGAATGCCTTCCCAAAGTCAATGTAACAGACATATAAGTCTTCTCCAAATTCTTTGTATTTTTCTGCTAGTTGCCTCCAAGTGCTCCTGTTAGCTCTGAATCTGCACTGGGCCTCTGCTAGGATTTCCTCTGTTCTTCCCTTGATCCTTTGTAGGATAATGGAGAAGATCTTGCTGCTATGACACAACAAACTAATGTCCCTAATATTTGAGCAGCCCAGCTTGTTCTTCTTGTGTATGGGAATTATGACTGAGAGAGGAACGACTGCTTGACCTCTGCTATGCAAATTATTTGTACATATCCAATATATAATTCAAGCAGGTCAAACCATCAAGATGCTGGGCAGGGGAATCACCTGACAACTGCACGTACTGTCAAACTGACTGCAGTCTTGTCAGCAGTAAACTTTTATATAGCATCCGAAACAGCCAATCATGTTTTAGTTCTGATTTAGGGTCAGGTCACCAACTTGTTATGGCCAACATTCAACTGAAATTTGACAGGCACACCAGACAAGAAGAACTGGAAGATCAAACATAAACAACTGATGGACCCAGCTGTATGGAGAAAGTATAAGAGAGCTTTTGAAAAAAAAATGAGAGAAATCATTAAACTTTAAAAATCTAGAAAGCGAATGGGAGAAAATCAAAAGAGCTATACAGGAGGCTTCAAAGGAGATGTTTGGTTATGCAAAATGGGCAACACCAGTAGAACCTGGGGAAGTAAAGCAAACATGGAGACAATATTTTGACACCCTATACATGGCCCTAATGCTACCAATGTGGACTACAATGAGAAACACTTCGGCAGCCACTGGAACACCAGAGACTATAAGAAAATATCAAATGTTGAGAGGAGCAGGATAGAGGAAGCTATCAAGAGAGCGAAACACATGAAGGCCTCAGGAGTGGATGATATCATGATGGGGGAGCTGGAAATGGCCACAATAGGCTCAGGGGCCAAGGTGCTTCTCAGATGCTTCAGAGAGATATGGGAACACGAAGTGTTTCCCACAGAATGGAAGCACCCAGTCATAAACATGAAGTGCATTCATCAATAGATACCATATGTAGTTTATAAAGTGGGCTAAAGAGAAGGTACACTATGGACTGTAAATTTCTTAGTGCTTGTCCATCTTACTGTAGGATAGAGAATCCTTGGTAAGCAAGCCCTGACTGTCACTGTCAGATTCAGGCAGGAGCAGGGCAGTAATACCGAAGGACAGCAAACATTTCTGCTGTCCTTAGCCATGGGGCTCAGGTTTAATGTAACAAAGTAAAGTCTGTTTTCTAAAATTAGCAATAGTAGATTGCTGTCAACAACACCGCTGACCCTTGGCCAGATGGCCAGTGCTCACTGAATGAATAAGTCCACAGGTAGCCTCTCTGTCACTGAGACCTTTCTGACACCTTTCATCCTGGGCTCTGGAAGATTGTGGGCAAACTGCCCACAAGTAGTTGCAAATTGTTCTGCTTCCAATTATGTCTTTGCTTTATAAGTGATGGACCCATCTGTAAACAGGGTGGTGCTGATGGTCCAAGTGTCACATGGCATGGGACTCTTAGACACTGCTAAGCAATGCCAAAAAAAGAGAAGGCACCCCTTCTTTACAACCTTGTCTTGTCTCCTCTCCTAACCCTGACTCTGTTTCAGCAGAATTTTTATTTATGACAAAATCAGGAAAAGCCACTGAGACACAGTGTGATGACTTCCAGTTTTTTGATATTGTTCTTGCTATTTGCTTTATTTTTCACTTTTCCCCTGCTCTTGTTATATTTTTATCCTTAACTATTAAATTGATTTTTGAGATCATAATAAAATTGCATAGTTTCCCCTTCCCTTTCCTTCCTCTAAACCTCATCAAACCAGTCCTGCTGCCTTTCAAATTGTGGATTTCCATTTTTTAAATATTTTATTACGTATTATTCATATTGAATACTGAAGGAGTTGGGAATGTTAAATTTTTATATCCATTTCACAAAATCCAAACTCTGTTTCTACTTCTCTTTTTGTATTACTTGGTTTTTTTTTTCATTCTTAGTAAGAAACACAAATCCTCTGCCCCATCCCACAACTCTTTTGTCTGCTCTGTACTAGAGACTTTTGATTCATAGTTCTAGATTACAGATGTAGCCATAGTCACAGAACTCACAAACCTTATTAGTGTTTCTTTAGTTACTTGAAGAGAATAAAGTTATGGAAGTTTCCTGTAATGCATTGTAAAATACTATATTTCACAATGCACTAGGTTTCCTCAATGATTAGAGGAGTTAAAAATGTCATTCAAATAACTGCCATATCCACATTTCAAGTGTACCACAGAAGGCCACATCTTCCTCTCAAGATTCATGGTGGAATACTACACATACTATGGAAAATACAGAGATGTGTAAGTTATAATAGCTTCTAGGAATGAAGTAAGTGAAAGAGAAAGAAATTGATAAAATTAACCATCTTTCCTTGGGTGTTTTATATTAGAATCTCTGCTATATTAGCTCATTTTCTCCTCAAACAAAACAAAACATCATGATAAATGTTTTATCATCTGATTGTGCTGTTATTGAAACCAAAGTCAAAAGAAATTATTTCCCTGATCAGTTAGTAAGTACTGTCTTCAGAGTCCTCTCTACTTTACTGTGCATAATGCTTTAAAACATAGAAGAGATTTTCACATATATTTTCTGTGCTAGAGTCCTTTCAGCAGCCCTACAAAGTAGCCAAATGCCACTCCCATTTGCCAAAAGGAAAGCCTGAGATCCATAGCTAACAAATAGATAGAAAGATAGATAGATAGATGATAGATAGATAGATGATAGATAGATAGATAGATAGATAGATAGATAGATAGATAGATAGATAGATAGATAGATAGACAGATAGATAGATGTCTGGTAATTGTAGTGTTTAATAATTAAAAGTGAAAAACCTAACTATTACAGTTTTGAAGAAGTTTTCCTCAGCTCCATGAGGCCTCATCATCTTCAGTTTAAACATTCCATCTAAGCATTTCATTTAATAAACTTAAATTTATTTAATATACTTTAATAAAATTAAGTAATCTATTTACATAATAAATTTAAGTTTACTAAACCCTATTTCCCATTTGGACATTAGAAATCTTGAATTCTGGCCTCAAAATCAAGATTGAATATCACCTTCTGTGACATCATGCAGTTTAGACACAGAGGACATGACCTGGAATTGACCTGAAAGCAACCTCTTTGAGGACTAGCTTTTATGGCACAAGAAGGTGCCAAGCAAACTTCCAAAGGAGGGAAGTAGCCAGTAAATATGCCTACCCAGTTACATAGCTACAAAGCCTATGAACCTCAGCAATAGCCAGGATGGCATCATAACCCTGAGGATGTAGTAGTAGTATGAATCCTTTGATGATAACCAACAGCTTTGTAATTGACCTTAAGACAGCTCAACAAGAGGAAAATTGTTCCTGGTCCTAGAAACCTAGTCAACTACCCAGGGATGGTAAAGTCATGGATTTTTTTAAAAAAAAATTTATTTATTTATTATGTATACAATATTCTGTCTGTGTGCATGTCTGCAGGCCAGAAGAGGGCACCAGACCTCACTACAGATGGTTGTGAGCCACCACATATGGTTACTGGGAATTGAACTCAGGACCTTTGGAAGAGCAGGCAATGCTCTTAACCACTGAGCCATCTCTCCAGCCAAAGTCATGGATCTTAAAGGAGAACCTACAACTGCCACTTTACTAAAGCTGCATAATCCCTAACTACATTATCAGTATTTGTCCTTGTACTTAGAGATAAGTGTAGTCCTCAAAGATAAGTGTAGTCCTCGCCATTCAGCAATAAAACTTCTCTTTGAAACAGATGGAGACCATTATGGAAAACTACAAACTATCAAAACGCAGAGTTTTAGAACCCAGTATCAACTGAAATCTACAACACAACCTTTGAACTTAAGGTTCAGGAATAATTGTGGGATGGGAGGGGTAGGAAGATTGTAAGAACCAGAGGAACCTTAAGACAGCTCAACAAGAGGAAAATCGTTTGCTACGATATTATGCCTTCTGGAACTGCCAGAGAATCCACATTCATGACGTCTCAATAATATGGCTGCCTAACTAATACCTGAAGAAGGATGACACCAATACCTTTGCTAATAGGGAAGAGGGAAAGAGAGGGAAAGCTCATGAGGCCTCAACCCTAGGAAAAAAAACTACAGGCAATGAAGTAAAATTGAGATCTAAAAAAATAGTCTTACCCAGGGAAGAACATACCAACTGGTTACCCAATACTAAATGGTCAGTTCTGAAAACATATACATATAAGTAACATTATACAGAGTGAGAAGGATGTATAAATAGATGTTGGAAAACACACACAAATACAAACAAAGAAATTTCAAGGAAAAGATATCATGAATTTGAAAGCGAATAGGGTGGTACGTGGGAGGTATTTGAAGGAGGAAAGGGAATGAGGAAATTATCTAATTGTATTATATTACATACAATAAACATCCCAGGTATTCTATTATATATAGTATATATCCCATCAACAAATGCCACAGCTTCTTACTCCATTCAGTTTCAGTTGCAAGGGATGAAATAGCTTCACCTTTTTTTTTTTTTTTGCCAGTTTTTGCTTGGTTGCACTAACCCTGGGTTGTTCTATACGTCCTACATTTTTGTAAATAGTCTCCGCTTAAACCTCAACTTACGTGTTCTTTTCTCCTGTTTGGACTTTTACTAAGACACAGCCACCTATTACCTGAGGAAAGATCACTATAGCTGATTCCACAGACTTGGAGGAAACTGTCTGATTCACTCTCCTGAAATACTGCTGGGGGAACTCATCCCTCATTTGTCATTCAAGGCACAGTCGTTAACTCTCCAACACGTACAACAAAGAAATGGGACAAAGAAGATAAAAGGACTAGCGCGACTTCGCATTCCCACTGGGGTACTTAAATGACACAGGTTCACAGAGGCTTCTGAGGAAACCTCCAGCTTCTCACCTAGACAAAAAGTGAGCAACACCCACTCAGAGCATTCGACAAGCAATGGTTGCCAACATGAGACCCAGGTGCTGAGAAGCTGTTCCGAAGACCTCTTCAATACAATATATCCAAATTCCCAACATAGTCCCTTTCTAAGCACTCTTACTTATTCAAGCCACATCCCTGTGAGTCATCCTCCAAAGCTGTCTTTCCATCGTCTTCATTCTAGTCATTCACATTTCATGGTAACTTCCTAAACTATTTCTAGAACCTATCCAAGTCTTCCATTACTTCCAATGATCGAGTAATACGAACTACAGTCATTGCTCACTTGAATTATAGTCCCGCTGTGCTCACCCAGCACCCTTCCCCTCCCACTGGGTCCTAGTCTGTCACCAAAGTAGCCATCTTAAGACAATTTGTGCCAGATTCTGAAGACTTTCCTTTGACTTCAAATTTAGGCATGAGTCATGTAAGCTTAATAGTGGGGAGTAGTTGCTCTGTTGTTTTTCTGGTCCTGACCAGGACAAGCTGGCTCATGCTCCCGCATGCTACCCTCTCTCTGTGCTCTGATAACTCACCTTCCTTCAGACTCTAATGATTCTGTCCCATGTCCTCTCCCAATACATGACCACCATACATACTCATTTTTCTTTATTAACAAACATCTTGCTCCTTCCCCTAAGCACCTCTTACTTCTTCAAACATCAGTACCAGTTTGTATGGACATCTAGTACCATGTTTAATTGCTTCCTGTTCATGTATCATGTTCATATATTATGGAGTCTCTTTCATAGTATAATTTTAGCTCTGTCTAAATTCTAATAAAACAATATAAGGCATTACAATTTTATTAAACTAATCATTACACATAAATTCTGTGTAACATTAAACTTTTACCACTGTGAAGATAGGCAGTACATCATGTTCTGTGAATCAGTGTATTTTCAGCTCATATCTCAATGCCCAACATGAACAATGAGCCCAACCGTTTACCGAACGAAGATGGAAGCAGAAAGTCAGGGGAAAAAATGAGAGTGACTTCTCCAGATCAATAGAAGGCTCCCATTGAGCATCAAAATACTTCATTTCCAACATTTCTTAGAATATAATAATGTTCTCTCTTCTTGAAATTATGATAGACATACTGAAGACTCCAGGTTAATTTTAAGAACCTTAGTTGTGATGTGAGCTATTGTCATTTCTCCGGCTGGCGGCTCTCACTTTCCCTATCTTTTAAATTCTTCAGCGTGCATTTCACAAATTTCTACTCTCTGTCCTTGAGGTGATGGTATCCTCCCTGGTTGCTGCCAATGTTCCAGTCTCTAATCACCTCCTTGGTGTTTTCTAATTTGTTACTTTGAGCTTCCAGCAGACTGAGACACTAAATAGCCTGAATAACCAGGGGGGTTGTACTAAGTGTGAAGTCTGACTGGCAATTCCAAGAGAGCCCCAGAGGGTTCTTCTAAGCCAGAGAAAGTCACAGCCTATGCTTCTGAATACTGAGTCCCCCATTCCCCGACCCCACTCCACTTCTGCTCATTGCACTGCTTCTTTCTTTCCTTTCTTTTCCCCTTCTTTTTTTTTTTTTTTTGCCCAAATCTGCCTGTCTTTCACAGAGTGACCCGTTTATCAGAATTTTCCTTTCCCCTGTACAGGAACAAATTCACCAAAACAATGAGCTAAAATTTTTAAGACTTAACACCCTTGTTAGTTTTCACTTTTTTGGGTTTTTAATGATGTAAACATTTGCCTAGATCAAAGGAAAATTTGAGCCATTTTCCTGGCACAAAAAGATTTTACTGTAAGAAGACTAATGACACAGACCTCAAGAGGTGATTTTAGAGACCTCATTTGGTAGAGTATTTTCCTAACATGCCTGAGGTCAAGGGTTTGATCCTCAACATCACGTAAACCTGGGTGAATCAGGAGTAAACACCTGAAATCTCAGCACTCCAGTAGCAGAAGTTGATAGATCTGAAGTTTGAAGACAGCTTAGTTACGTAGAAAGTTTGAGATCAGCCTGGTGTACATGAGAGCCTGTCTCTAAAGAAAAGACAAAAATAAGTTTTAGGTTGTTTTAAAATTTGTGTCACTGCCAAGAGACTACAAGACCAGGCACCTTGATAATGATCTGGTTCCCTGCTTACCAGCAAGATCTTCCCTTTCTTAAATTCAATTAGACTAATATTATACCCACCTTGGCTTAAAAACTCAGTGGGGAGTCAATCCCACAATTATAAACCAGAGTTTAGCTGATCACCGAAGGGAAATCAAACCAAATACAATGTTTTTGTGGGGGATTTCAGAAAAATAGAGCTATGTCTCTCAATCCCATATTAGCTTCCTTGTTTTAGACCTTTTGACTTGATTGCTTGCTTTCAGAATGCATAAAGAACAAGAAAACAAAATGAAAAAACAAAGTTTGGAAAGAAAGATCCCTTACAAACTGAAAACCATGTTCAGAATTTGAGAACAAAACCTTGTTAAAACACACACACACACACACAAAGATTTCATCTACACTTTACCATTGTGCAGCCAACAGGAACAGCCTTGGCTGTATCCAGAAATTCACCCTATTTGATATAAATGTGTTATTAGTGACTGGTCAGACAAAATGACATCATTGACCATTCTATATATATTTAAAGTCAATAGAAAATTTTCTAGATGCTATAAAGGGGCCAAAGACTCACCATGTGTTCAAGGCAGAAAGATATTCTAAGGAGAAGTGAAAAGGCCAGCAGGAAACCAAATGGCAGAGCTGAAAAAGCAGCTAGGGTGAGCAGCGACTCAAAATAGGAATCCCCTGCTCTCTTGCATTTGTGAAGTAACTGGAAGCCATATGGTGACTCTAAATATAATCTATTGAGGGTAATTTTCTGCCCAGGTACATTTTAAAGCCGTTTTTCTACCCAACATGCTTATTTGGCTCTGTTTTAGAATAGGCTTGAAAATCAAACAGCTGTAAGAAACCGTCTTTGTAACAGGCAACATAAGGCCTTAGCAGTAGCACCGGGTAACACGGCAGCCTTTGGGTAAGGAATCAGGAGTCATGGACATCATGTTCACCCCATCACTCACAAGCTAGCAGTGACCTCTTATGGTCCAGAGCACCTTCACTTTGAAGTAACATGTGCTGACAACATTACTGCTAAAGGTATTTGTAGCTTATTATAAGAATCTACAAATCTAAGAATTTCCTGAACCCAACGTCATGTTTCTTGTACTATTGGATGTTCAAGAAGATAGTGGGCAGTAAAGAAAATTGCTGTCTTATAGTAAAAACATATCACTAGACTTAAAGTACAAAGGAATAGTTAAACTCCGTTCTAAAAGTAGTCATAACAAGAATATACCAGATAAAGTTGCTAAAGTAATTAAATGACATATTTCTAAGTCTAGAATGGTCAATCAAGCCTATAATTCCTGAACCTGCAAGGCTGAGCAAAGAGGATCATCAGGAATTCAAGGACTGGGACTGAAGTCATAGCACAGTGGTTAAAAATGTTGGCTGATTTCCCAGAGAACCTGCATTCAATTCCCAGTACCCACATGGTGGTGGCTCACAGACATGTATAACTCAATCACACAGGATCCAGTGAGAGCCCTGTATTCACATAGTACACAGATATAGTTGCAGGCAAAACACTCATGCATACAAATGTATAATTAACCAAAAAATTCAAGACCAGTATAGACTGAGTGAAACCCAGTCTTCAAACAACAACAGCAATAATAACTAGCTAAACTATTTCAATATACCTAGTTAGTCTGCCTCTCTGCCCTCAATAATATTACAGTTTATTAGCCATGTGGGAGCTGGGAAAAGATTCCCAAATATTTATATAAATCCAGGCAAATCATCTGAAGATACTTAAAATTGAGGAAGAGCCCAAGGTGCAGTCTAGTATGTCCATTTAATTTCTATTGATCTCAGATCACATTCTATAGGAATGCCTTAGAGAAACATGTTTAAGACAGGACACTAATAAAGTTATGTTCAGATACCATGAGAGAACTCCTCTACTCCTTTTTCACATACCCGAAGTCTACCCTCCCTTCAGGACTGATGTGAGTGACGTGGTTCATAAATCCAGTTCACACATCACCTATTTGTACACTCTTTCTTACCATCTTTTAGTCTTACTGTTGGCAACAGTCTGATGATTCTAAAGTATGCTTCTGCAGGCACCAGCACCTGACTCATAACAGGTGCCCTTAGCAACACAGGTTCTTGGTTTCTACTCTCAAAGTCTCTTAGATCATTTAGTGATAAAAATAGGAGGTGAGTGACAAAACAAAATTAGATTTTTAAGATTCTTCCCAAATGATTGTTATGGTAAATTGGTTTGGTACAAAATACTACAGAGTGTCTCTCAATCAAAATCAACTGCATAGCTTCAACAGTGCAGGGTCCCTGGGTCTAACACAGTTAGATAAATGAAGTCAATTAAAACTCCACTGTTGGGTCTAATATGTTCCAAATGTGAGAACAATAGAACTTATAACTGAAACATAGTAGTGAGGGTAGGGGACCTGTTGGATTAGCTGGATCTCTGATGTTGTAAATTGAAGTTTTCCAAAGATTACAAAACCACAGCTTTTTTCAATATTCTACAAGACAGCATAAATGTAATTTGTGATTATAGAGACATGGAATATTGTAGACAGGACTGAAATTATTTCTAGCTTAAAATCCAGACATCACCCACTCCAATTTTATTGTTAGCAAACAATTAAGAAAACTAAGGAAGCCATGTGGATGACTTCTGAGACCTGTAAATAGATTTTTTCTTCACTTGGCTGTAAACTACCTACATGTAACTACCAACAATTCATCTGGTAAATACTTGGATCCCTGACTTTCT
>JAQHUG010000306.1:615783-627935 GCA_028555095.1 Dicrostonyx torquatus | reverse complement strand
TCAGGTAATGTTATTTCCCTTCTCAGATCTTCAATTGGGTTGGAGATTAGATAAATGTAGTTAGTTACTTTCTTCTCATGACTTGGCCAATTTATTCATTATATAAGAATTAAGCTAGTTAAGAATAAGATATTCTATTTTTACTGAGTATAGTTTTGTAGTAGGTTTAGAACTTTCTTACTTAAACAAAAGGGGGAAGTGCTGAGGGAGATTAAGCCCTCTTGCTTTCAGCCAATGGCTTCTAAGATACCTGCCCAATGTGGGGTGTGGTTTACATTTAAAAAAAAAAAGCCACAGCTGCTCTCCGAGCTAACTTGCTTCCAGCTTCCGTGCTGACTGGTAGACTTGGTTTCCTGTTTGCGACCAGAGGAACGTGGTTTGGGACATTGATCTGTAAGTTTTATCCCCTCCAATAAAATACCCTTTTTTTAAAATCAAATTGGTGTAATATTGTCCTGCGACAATAATTCGGGCTGGGGGTCACGGTGGGCACATGGAGCTAAGAAGACAACATTGGGAGCCAGTTTACTCCCTCTGGCATCTAGGTACCAAGAGAGCAAACTCATTTCATCAGGCTTGCTAGCAGACAACCCCCACCACCACTCAAGTCATATCACCAACCCAAAAACTGAGGTCATTTTCGACACTTTTGGTTTGACGTATTTTTAAACCAAACTTTTTCCCTGTGCTTCCTGCCATTGAACTTGGAAGACAAAGTATTCTACCTCTGAGTGCTGTACACTCAGCCTGTTAGACTTTTGAACGCTGATTTTAATTTAATCTCTTGGTATTAGTGTGGTCACCTTTCTATGTTCATAATTTAATCTTGACAAATTATGTTTCTTAGGCATTTCTCTATATCTCATCCAAAAATTGAGGCTTAGTAAAAGATGACTATCATTATATCATGAGGAATAATTCACAAATGACCATAAATTTTCTCCGAAAAGTAACCAGCTCTGCAAATATTACATTTAGAAATGTCTAACACATCAGTGGTAAAGAGTTTTGTGAGATGCTAGAGAGTTCTGAGCCTTACTGGCTCCATGAGTAAAATGTTGGAGAAACAGGCTGAAGAGAGCTATGTTCTGGTTTAACTGTCGCTTCGTAAGTGTGGCCCTGCTGACGGTTAAATGTGCTATCTAGCTGAGCAGGGGAACTACTGAAGAAAATGGGCCCAATCCTTACAGTCCTTCAGGTGCAGCAGAGAGCTTTCCTTGCTCACTTAACCAACCAGAGAAGCTGAACAACTGAGTAGACGATTGTTCTTCACGCAGACCTCAGTGAACCAGAATGAACTAATTTCTAGACAATCGAAAAGGATCCTGGTTCTGACATTCTCAAATGCATGACTCCTAAGTCTTTTTGGATCCTCTTTTCCATCCAAACACCTCAATGAGAAGAGACACGGGGACACTGTATGGAAAGTTCTAACAGGCTATACCTACAGTTGTTTGGTTTTCACTCTTTGGCTCTTTGGTCTTTGGGGGCCCACACCCAGCTCCCAAATAAACACACAGAGACCTTTTTATTACTTATAAATGCACAGCCTTAGCTTGGCTTATTTCTAGCCAGCTTTTCTTAACTTAAATTATCCCTCTACCTTTTGCCTCTGGGAATTTTCCTTCTTCTATAGTCTCACTTTCACTCTTATTCCATGGCTGGCTGTGTGGCTGGATGGCTGACCCCTTCTTCTCTCCTTCTTTGATCTGTCTTCTTCCTTCTTCCTTCTTCCTAGACCTCTCATATTTATTCTCACTACCTTCCAGGCCAACCTGTCCTTTTCCCTGCCTTGCTATTGGCCACTCAACATTTTATTAGACCAATCAGGTGTTTTTGACAGGCACAGTAACATAGCTTCACAGAATTAAGCAAATGCCACACGTAAGAATACAACACATCTTTGCATCATTAAACAAGTGTTCCATAGCATAAACAAATGTGATGCATCTTAAAATAATATTCTACAACATATGCCTAAGTAAGGACCATGCTCTCTTCATTCCTATTTAGGAATTTTCCTGATTTAACAAATAAAAACACATAATTTGCATTCTATATTTAATTTTAGTTAAATTTGAGTTCTATAAGAACAGTAATTTATTTTAGTATAAGTATAATCCATAAAGCATGTGGAACACAATATTTTGCTAAAAGTTATATATATAGTTTAAATTTTACTACATATTTTATATTTTCTACAGAAACCCTAGCTGACATTCTATTGAATAAAACTCAAACTCAGAACAATATGACTAGTAAAAGTAAGTTATGAAATATAGTTCAGTTCTTTTCTAAGAAGAGAATGTAAGTTTTGTAAGAAATTATAGAAAATAGTACTTAAGTTGTTATACATTGGAACATTCTCAAATATTAGTTAAAGACTCAAAACTCAGTTGGGCATAGTTGCATGTTCCTATAATTGCAGCCTTCAAGAGAACAAGGCAGGAGGTTTGCTGTGATTTGGGAATCAGACGGGGCTACTCAGAAAAGATAAGTGTTTATCAGAACTCTGCCTCAAAATTAATTAATTAATTAAAAGAAAAACAAGTCAGATAGAGCAGTTCCAAATTTGGAATCTTGATCCTCAGAGCCTTCTAGAACCATATTGAAAGAACTTTGCTGCAGGTTGTAGGATAGACATACCTTGAGTGAGTAACTTGGTGATCAAACTATCAGGGGACTAATCAAGCAGCATGAAACCTGAAATCCCAGGTAACACTACTGGACTTTCTAGCTCCTTAGGGAAAAAAAAAGCATGTTTTCCCAGCCTGTGTGCTGGACTGACCTAGAGCCTCCAACTTTGAGGTCAAGAGCCAAACCTCAGATATCCAGCAAAACAAGTTCAGCAGAAGTTCTCCCGCTCAAAGCAAGTCCGTAGCAGGATATAGAAATAAAATAGCAGGATGACAGCGAAACAATGTTGGCATCATTAATCAAAGTCAGACAGCGCCAAATCAGCCTATTTCCTCCATGTTTGGTCTAACCTCCAGGGCAGGCAGCACATCCATGTAGACTCTAATTAGTGGTCTCTTAGGAGTGATTTGACAGAAAAAGCTAACTACCTTCAGAGGCAGTTTATAGAACTCCAGAACAATTTTTAAAACTCCTTTTGTAATTGCCTTAATTCCTGCAATCATTGATATTCATTTTGGAAGCTGGCACCCATAACTCACAGTACTGATAATAAAATTGACAGTGTGCTAGAGTGGAACTCATGCAGGTATAATTAACTTTCACGGAATTGATTACAACCAGATCACTGTCAGGGCTGCTGAGGGAACGATTGATTTTTTTCCAGCTATGAGAGAACTCCCAGCTTCCTTATTTTCATTTCACCAAAGACATTTTTTTTCTTTTCGCTTGAAGGTTTATGGCAGCCTTTCTTCCTTCTTCCTTTCTCATTTCAATTTGCAAATTGTGTGCTTGTAAGCACAATATTTGGGGTGGAATGGAAATTCAACTTAGTAGTCTCAAAACAACTCATCCACTCTCAGAAATTTGGCAGCTGTAGATGTTTAAATAAGTCTCGAGGAAGGACACATTGGCTGTGAGCAGGATGTGCTGTGTCCCACTGTGTGTGCCCACTGTTAAGGACTTAGTTCTTCTCCCACCCAAATATTTCACTTAATCTTTGCCACAGGTCAAGAAGATATATCCCACCCACCCACTCACCCCCAAATTCTTATGCTGACTTTAAATCTCCAATGTGAATTTATTTGGGGGCGAAAAATCGCAAGAGCCTCTAATCCAAAAATACCTGGGATCCTAGGTAGAGATGAGACAAGGTGTGAGGGAAACACAGCCACAGAGTACAGGCCAGGGCTGACTTGAATAAAGGGCAGCCATCTGCAAATCAACGAGAGATGTCTTAATGCAAAACTATCCTGCAAACACCTTAACCTCGGACTCTTAGCCTGGAACTGTGAGAAAATAAAGTTAGGTTGTTTGAGCTACCCTGTCTTTGGCATTCGAGAGCAAGCTGAGTTGATCAATATATGCACCTGCCCAGGGCTCTGTCAGGAGTCTTGGGCTAGTGTTTCCTAAAAGGATTGAGCAGAATGCTGCCCATCTTGCACCAGGACTAGCTGAATCTGAGCACCAAGGTGCCTGATGAACATGCTCACATGCTTCCTCCAACATGTCCTGTGCATGGGCCTCCCTTCCTGCACACACTTCTTCAGGATGGGGTGTAGAAATGCACGCTTTACAGGGAAGGATGGAACTGGTAGGTATGATCTTGCTAGTCTGGGGTCCTAAAGTCTCTCATGTCCTGAGCTTGGGCTTTGAGACATTTGGCAGCAAGGCTCCTTAGACACCAGTGAACAACACAAATAATCGAGGGTTCTCCAAATGATTCGACACAATAATAGATTATGAAAATGTCCTATGTAGTGCAAAGTGCAGAACAGGTGAACGAGCAGCTGGCCACACGTACAGCAGGTTCTGATGACAGAGACTTTAAAATGTGTTCTCTTTTGTCCCCGACACAAAATGTCAGCAATTCATTTGAAGTTGCTGAACATCTCAAGTGAAAAAACAAGAAAACAAATCTTTCCTTTCACTAGCTGAAAATTACATTTATTTGTATAAAAAGAGTGAAATAATGGCAATGTGACAACAGGATATATAAAGATGGACTCAAAAGATGCTGTGCAGATACAAATGTGATGATAAAGCCAATTACTTGGCATAATTAGTATATGTTTATTACATTTATTGTTTAATTTAATTTATTAAGTTAAAAATAATGCATGAAGGAAAATAAAAAGATAACATCCTTCAAAATCAGGGCTGTGGGCTCAAGAAGGCCTAAGTCTGAAACTTGCCTTTTTTTTTTCCTCCAATGTATTTATTATATGCAAGTTACTCAATCTCCCTAACCCATTTAGGTCTGTCAAGGATTAAACAAAATAATGAGTGTACCTATGAACTGTAATGGTGCTTTTTCGCATAAGAAATGTATGCTACCTCTTCAAGTCTTGGTTCCACCAATAATTCATTGCATGACCTCGAATTCCTTCTTTCTGAACCTCTGTGTTCTCACCTGAAAAGCAGAACTTCCTGCCTCTGATTTAAAACAATGAATACTGTGCCTCCATTGCAAAGCTGATAAATAATTCAGATTCCTTACATAACTGTAAAATAAGATTTACAAATCAAGGCTGAAAATGTGAATTGAAAACCTCTCACCGTAGAAATGTTATACAGGATCATAAATGGAAAAATCTCGTCTCCTGGAAATTTTCCTTTCAAACTATTTGGTCAATCAAAACTGCTTACAGTCAGGAATACGGACTGTCTGGTAAAGGTGTCTATGGTCACATCTGAGAACCGAAGACCAATCCCTGGGACCTACAGGGTAGAAGGAGAGAACCAGCTCCTGCTGAAAGATTCCCCCACAAGGGAATCTATCTCAGAAGGGACCCTGTTCCCAGAGATCAGCCGAGACCATTGGATGCAATCAGCATGAGGTTTATTCAGATGTATGGATACCCAGGCGTCCAAGTCTTTCAAAGGACTTTGGCGCGTTGTGGCTCGGGGCTCTAGGGGTTTTTTATGGGGGCAGAAGAGCAGAAGCACGGGGGGGGAGGGCACAGAGGTGAGATGCATGGTTACAGGGATTTCATTGGTTAATTTAAACAAGGCCATCATGAGGATGAGGTTATGTTCTCGAAGGCTGAGAAATTAGATAGAGAGCTTTCTCAGCCCTTATCTGGGGGCTACTGCTGGAGTTAGACAAAGGGCTTGCTCAGCTCTCATCTGGAGGGAGCTTACTTGGCTCTTGTCTAGGAGAACAGCCAGTACTTTCCCAGGCCAGATATCTGACCACAGATATCCTGCCCAGCAATGGCCCTGAGTTAACTCCTCATTTAGGGCTGTCTCTTATCTGAGCTCTTATGGGTAAGTGCAAGCCTTGTAAAATGGCATTTCTATGGCTAAGCTGTGCAGAATGCCTAGAGCGGGGGTCTTTCACTGCAAGTTGTCCTCTGTCTACATACCAGCGCTGGCATAACACACCCACAAAGAGACACACACATGCACACAAAGCACATAAAGAAAGTAACAAAAGTATTCTGCCGTATGTAGTTGGGGTGAAGTTGGTGGCAACAGTGGACAACATGCGTGGCAGAACTTCAAAGAGCTGAGAATACTAACTGCTGTGAAGGACAGAAAACTGACATATCCCTGGCAAGGTAAGCAAAGTGTGGAGAGCAGGTTAGAGCCTGAATGCTGAATACTGGTATCTACTTCCTGTACTGGGACCAGTTCCCAATGGACTCAGCTCCTCCGCTCTGCTCTTGCCTGTAATTGTCAGACATGGAGCCAAAGTCAAACACTGCTGACAGCCATCATATTCCTAAGTCAAACAGACCGACAAAACGAATCAAAAGCTTGTCTTAGGCTGGGAATGGGGCTCAGTGGTAGAACACTTGCCTAGCATGCAGAAGCCCTAGGTTCACACACACACACACACACACGCATGCACACACACACACACACACACGCATGCACACACACACACACACACATTATTCAGTTTCTAACATTACTACAAGGACAGGAGACCAAACTCAATGAAATTAAGCCCCTGAATTTATTATATCCCATCTATGAAATGAGACTCATTGTAGGTTTGTTTGGGTTTTTTGTTTGTTTTGTTTTCTAAAAGTAAAATTAGGTGGCATATATTAAACTTCTGTTTGACATTACAAAAGCATCTTGTAATCCTTTTGCTGCCACAACTTGTCTCAAAGGATTCTGTTCTGAGTGAGACCCCTTTCAGGAGGATTTAGAGCAAATGGCTCCCAGAAATATCAATAGCAGCAATTCTTCCACTCATTCTTCAAATTCTTTTAGTGTCCATTACCACTTTTATGGACTCAGCCCAGCTGTGACCACCAGCCCAGCTCTATCATTCTGTCATGGAGACTCTGTTGGGTAATGTTGCATGGGGCAGGGGCCACTTGTTGATTCCTGACTGCCTAGCCCTGAAATAATCACACAGAAACTGTATTAATTAAAACACTGCTTGGCCCATTAGCTCTAATTTCTTATTGGCTAACTTTTACATACTAATTTAACCCATCTCCATTAATCTGTGCATCACCACGAGGTGGTGGCCTACCAGCAAATTTCAGCATGTCTATCTCCAGTGGCAGCTCCAAAGCTTCTCCTTGACTCCGCCTCCTTCTCACAGCATTCAGTTTAGTTTTTCCCACCTACCTAAGTTCTGCCCTACTATAGGTGCAAAGCAGTTTCTTTATTCATTAATGATAATCACAGCATACAAAGGAGACTCCCACATCAAGGTAATTTGTGGTTTTCAAAGAAGGAAGAGTGTTTGGGGCAAACACAAGAGCTGGTACATCAGTTCTCTTTGCTGTGGGGAAAAAAGCAGAAGGGGCTGCCTCTGATCCTGGGAGCAGGAAGGCACATGGTTCTGAAGTCTGTCTATCTGTCTGTCAAGGTGAGAGAAGAGCATCAGCAGAGCAGTCATTGCTCCAGATAGACAGACTCACAGACGATGCTACACATAGGAAGAATAGGAATTACACTGTACACTGTAAGCTGAATTGACCGACTCTATGGATGCTTTACAGATTCCCTTGATTTCAATGCTGGTTTTTCATTATCAGCCATAATGAAAACGGCTTCTGTGGGCACCCACATCCTGACCTGATCAACTCCCTATCATGCTATGCCATCCCCAGATTATTTGAATCCACTTCAGGTTTGCCTGGGGCAGGCCCAGCAGGTGGCAGCTGACAGGGCAGGGCACAGGTGGCACAACAACTCCTGATACCTAGTGGCCAGCTGGCCCACAGACCCTAAGCATCCAAGGTCATGGTCAGGAATGTCAGGAATGCAGCGAATTTAAAAGCTAGGCAAGGAGGCCTGGCATGCAGCCTTACAGGAGGCTTTTTCTGCCCCTTTTACAGTTGTGAGGAGTAGACCTACCAGGTGGTCCAGAGCACAAAATGGTTTCCAAGACCGGAGCAGTCTGGCAGGAGCAGAAGACGGGTCCAGCACTGGTTTTGCTCCCTGCCCTTCAGTTGACTGTGCAAACAGACAAAGCCAGGTTTTCTGTTCCTAGCTAGATATCTATGTGGCCTTGAAAATGCTACTGAGCCTGCCTCTGACTCCCCTGTCCATCTGTAAAATGTTTTATTTTTTGGAATACTGTATTTCATAAATATATAGCATAAGATGCACATAAATATAAAATATAACACATCAGGCATAGCTTATGTAAAATATAACACATCAGGCATAGCTTATATAAAATGTGTGCATATGATGCATACATACACATATATACACATAAACACATGGAACCAAGAGGACAATTTGGGAACAAGAAGGGAGAGAGACAGAGAAAGATATGGGGGTAAAGTGACTAAAATCAATATGTACATGTACAAAACAGTAAAATAATTACAGACAGAAAAATCATTGATTACCAGCTCCATCTTCTTTCATCAGAAAACCTAAAGTTGAACTCTCAGCCAACTGTGTTCCTCCAGGGGACTGCAGAAGAAAGCCTGTTTCTTTTTTTTTTCCCAGCTTCTAGAAGTCCTACATACTTTGGTTGATGGTCCCTATCTTGCATTATTTAAATCTCCAATTCCAGTTCTCCATCTTCTTTGCCTATCACTAATCTTTTCATAAGGACCCATGATTATGTCAGGTTTAACAGAATTACATTGACTTCTCTCCCCGTCTTGCGATCCTAGACTTAATCACATCTGCAAAGATCCTTTAGTCATATAGGGGGATATCTTGACAGGTTCTAGTAATAAACATGTAGGTATCATTGAAGAGCCATTGTTCTAAAGACAAATGTATTTGTATGACTGTTTTACACTATGGAACTGAGGCTCAGAGGAGCTATGAAAAGCTTAAGATGTTAGGTAGGAGACACAAATTTTAGTTAAAAATTATAAAGCCTACGACCTTTGGAAATGGAAGCTGAAAACTTTACTTTTCAGCTCTGCTGACAAATTACGCCACAGAAGTGGGCTATGAAAATGTTCCAATGGGAAGATAACCAGAAGGTGGCTTTAAATGACATTCATAGGTTCAATACATCCCTGCCCCATGCATGGGTATCCAAATGAAGAAAGTAGGCTAGAGGAGTGGAGAGGCTTGTCAAAGTACGAGCATTAAGTAAATAGTAGGAGGAAGACTTCACTTAAGGTCTGCTTGGCTCCAAGAACAATAATATGTTTATTTGGTCAACAACAGATTAAAGAGTTCCTGAGAGAGAAACTTGGTTTGTAAGCCTCAAGTTGAATCTGCAAGATATAATTTTTTACCCTTTCAGGCACATAGCCTTTCAAGTACAGCATGCAAAAAGCATCTATTCAATCTTGTACTTATATTATACACTGCAGTTTACAAAGCATATATAACAGAGATTCTAAATGGACAAGAATGGAGTTGCAAACCTTAAACCTACCTGCAAGAACACAAGGTTACAGTTCTTCAGTAAGGGGATGGAATGTCAGCTAAGATCTTCCTCAAAGCCTTCAGTGCTGTGACTATTATACTTAAACAGAGTCCTCGCAGCTTCCACAGTTCAGATAGAAAAGGACAAATAGACCATGTACGTGAGTAAGTGGAGTGAGTGTATGGCCAGCTAACGTGGAGCTTTCCCAGTATAAAGAAGTACGTGGCAGGTTTAATGACTGCATTTCTCTTTCACAGGGAATGCTGCAGAGTGAAAATATAAATATGTTCTAATGAGGGAAGGTCTGAACAAAAAGGATATATACTGTTAATGGGCTCCTAAAAGGAACTGAGCACTTGCTTGCCTCTAAGGTGGGCAAAAGCAGACCAAGAAAGGTGACGGTACCAAGCATGTATCACGGATCTGAGAGACAAGACCAAGTCACCACATTTCTGATTTGTTGTACTTGAGTAGTGCATAGTCTCTCCATCCCAACTTCTTCTTTTTTTGTTTTTTTGGTTTTTCAAAACAGGGTTTCTCTGTAGCTTTGGAGCCTACGCTGGAACTAGCTCTTGTAGACCAGGTTTGTCTTGAACTCACAAAGACCTGCCTGCCTCTGTCTCCCGAGTGCTAGGATTAAAGGCATGTGCCACCACTGCCTGGCTCCGTCCCAACTTCTTAACTATATTAGAGCCATGGTGTGTGCACTGATCAGTTGTTCAGAAAAGTCACCATAAGCCATTTATCACAAATCTATTTGGTAAACAGAGACTGCTCATTTGTTTCCCAGCTTGCCAGACCCGAATAGTCACACAGAAACTATATTAATTACAATACTGCTTAGCCAATAGCTTAGGCATATTCGTAGCTAGCTGTTATAACTTAAATTAACCAATTTCTATTAATCTGTGTATTGTCACGAGGCTGTGGCTTACTGGTAAGGTTCTGGTCCCTCTCTCTTTTGGCAGCTACTTGGCATCTCCAGGATTCCACCTACTCTCTTTCTATATCTATTCCAGTCTGTCTAAATTCTACCCTCCATAGGCCAAAGTAGCTTCTTTATCAACCATAGCAAACAAAGGGGAATCCTACATCAACTATCACCTACTATTCATAAAAGTTATGAAAGCTTGATTGGCATCCTCTCACATCACAAGCTGGGAAAACCTCGGCCCAACCCCTCTGTTCCTATTACAAGAAGTCAACTCCATGGAATAAAACATGAATGTTTCATATTTTTATCCTACTACCACTGGAGTAAGAGAACAAAAGTGAGATGCATAAGAATCATGGTTGATTAAATGTATTTGATGTTTCAGACATTATTTTAGGTGCTTGTCATACATTACTAATTTAATCTGTAAGGTAAAATTAGTGCTTTTACCCATAAGAGAACTAAAGAACAGAGTACTTGCTCAAGTGTTAATCATCACAGCTGCGGGGTTAACTCAAGAAGTTTGACACCCAAAGGCAACTATATAATTGAGCATCCAAACTATGACACCACAGTGTAAAGAAAATAAGTAGAAAGCCTTTCTGTTTCTAAGCAAACCAAGATATAATGAGTTTAACTTTACTCCCTTTATCATATTTAAATGGAAAAGTCACCAACAGAAGTTATTCTCTGCTTGTATAAGTAAATTGATGTATTTTCATTCAAGACTATTCATTGATGATAATCTCCCAGACTCCTTAGCACAACCTTCAAGGTTTTGCAGTCTAACCATGTCTATTCTTCAGTCTCCTTGTCCCCAGTGTCACAGTTCCTTCTAAAGGCACTGGTTTTTCTGTCAATTCCTGGGTGTCCATACACCAATCATGTCAGATTCTTTGCAAGTGTCCCTTTTTGTGCCAAGTGGCCCAGTATTTTTTACTTCCCCATCTTGCAGATCGCTGGTTCCTGCTTTCTGAAGAGTTAAATAATAAGGTAAATAGCCTTAGGATTCAGGGACCTTCTGTTTACATTTATACTTATTCTTTTGTAACCTGTTCCCAGAAACCAGCTCATCATATTGACCAGAACCTAAGTCTGGAACATTTTATTGTATTTCACTTCCTACATTTGGCTGAAGCAGAGGCTTCCATTTTTCATTTACCTATTGTACACAAGTGTAGTAGACCCTTTCCTACTACTGTTTGTGCCACCAAATCCCAAGACATAACCACGTGTAAGCATAGCCTGCTTTTCAGATGCTTCTGCCTGAATCATGCTCCCGGAGCTCTCTGCTCACACATTCATCCAACTTGCAGCAACAAAGAAAACTTTGTCATAAACACATTTATATCAAGAGGAGAAGGAAGTCCTGTTCATAACCACTTGCTCTAATGTAGCGTGTCAGAGAAATCCTGCACTGGAATATTCTTAGGTGTGTTCAGAAACTAATAGAACGGGCACTGGTGGTGACTAATCTTCTCAGTCAACTGGATTTGAAGACACCCAGGAAACGTATCTCTGGATGGATTTCTGGTGTCTCAGGTGGTTCAACTGAGGCAGAAAGATATACGCGGAATGTGGAAGATACCACTCTATGGGTTGATGTCCCAGAATAAATAGGAAAGAGAAAGCTAGTGGAACATTAACTCTCATTCCCCTGTTTCCTGACTATGGATCACAGTGATCATTTTCATCCTGCTTCTGCTATCATGTTACCACGGCCATGATGGACTATATCTTATATGGTAGACCAAAATAAGCTCG
>JAQHUG010000306.1:511509-560752 GCA_028555095.1 Dicrostonyx torquatus | reverse complement strand
CCACAGAGAGAGGACTGCTGAACTTGCCTAAAAGGTGAGATGATCCTTCAGGGTTCCTGATTCATAAAAGAGTCTGCGAGACATTCTGCAGGGCACAAAAGAAAGTGACTAAACTGTCTTTGAATTTTCCTGCTTCATGGAAGTGTCTGCTGGATGTTATGGGCCTGTAGGCTGAAGATGGATGCCCCAATGGTACAAAAGAACTTTGGGTGACTGTACAGGCCGCGAAATGTCTCTGTAATTTCTAGAGTTTGGAAGTTGCTTTACTTCTTGTTTACTTAGGTAATATTTTATCCTTCTGGAATCTTTGATGGAGTTGAAGAATAGTTATAGTTTTTCCTTAGTTAAGATAAAATATAGATATCAATATTGTAACTGTAATTCTTGCTTGATAACTGTTTTGTTATATGTAATTTTACTATGTTAAAATGAAAACCTCTTTTGCTTAAACAGAAAAAGTGGAAATGGTGTAGGAGGGTTCTTTTGTATTTCTTTGCTTTCATTGGTTAATAAAGAAACTGCCTTGGCCTATAGAATAGGACACAGCCCTTAGTTGGGCAGAGTAGACAGAACAGAAGGCTGTGGAAGAAAAGAAGTGTAGCAGATGCCATGATGCTCTGGCCCAAGATGGATGTAGGTTAGAATCTTCCAATAAGTCACCACCTCGTGGTGACATACAGACTTTTATAATGGGTTAGTTTAAGATGTAAGAGTTAGCCAAGAAGAGGCTAGTGATAATGGGTCAGGCAGTAATTTAATTAATACAATTTTCGTGTGGTTATTCCAGGTATAAGTTAACCAGGGCCAAAAGCAGGCCATGTGGCTGTGCAACCAGGGAGCTGGACGGGACGGAACAAAAGGGCCCGCGTTCCCCTCAGGTGATGGGAACACAACCTCCATCCCCTGTTACAACAGAAGAGGAATAGAGGCTCGCAAGAGCCACCAACCACACAGAAATGAAACAGGAAGTGCAAGATGGAAGAGAGGTAATGCCATGAGATAGAATATAGATTAATAATAATATGGGTTAATTTAAGTTCTAAGAGCTAGCAGGCCAAGCCTAAGGTAAGGCTGAGCTTTCATAATTAGTAAATCTCTGCAGCATTATTGGGGGTTGGCAGCCCAAAGGAAAGTCCGATTACAGTAGTAAGTTGAGCCATCTCTCTAGGCTCCTACCATTACCACCCTTTTACAGGTACTCTGTTTGCTTAGTGGTCCAAGAGCTCATGTCTCCTTTCCATAAGCATTAACTTTTCCATCAGTCAATGAGAACCTGACTCTCTGTTTTACCATTCTTCCCCTTTCTCTCCACCTTCCTTTGTTTTCACTTTCTGGTAATCTTTTCAAATAAATTTATTAAACATTTTAAAGCCCAATCATTGAATTTATGGATAGATTGCTAAATGTGGGCATATGCCCTATTTCATGAGTATATTTCTTTCTCATTACAGAGTTAATTTATATTTATTCTTGTACAGAAAATACAAATTCACCCTTCCTAATATGTTGCCTTTCTGTTATGTAGTGGATGTTAAATATTTCAAACGCATTTGAATGAAGCTTCCTTCATCCAAACCTACAATTTCCACCAGTGTCATGCCACAGGCGAAATACCCAAGAAGGGGTTTATGGAGAAAGCAGAGTTTAGAAATGGGTCCATCAAACTAGAAGATTATGCATGGATTTGGAAATACATTAATAGGACAAATCTCTGCCCTTACTAAATGTAAATTATGTTATTTACCTTGAATCACATCAGACACTACCCCAAACCAGGATTTGTAATTGTGAAAATCTATACTAAATAGCTATAGGAAATTCTATGTTTTTCTCTTCCTGCATGTGTGTAGAAGTCTGAAATACCCCGAGGAAGGCATTTCTCAATGTCTCGTGGCAGTGTACACATATAATATGACAGTGTACATATATAATAATCCTTGTGTACATATAGAATATAGCATATTAAATATAGTTCTATATTACATGTGTAGCCTAATAGAGTTACCAATATGTTACATGAAACCTCATATTATTCAATAGATAATTAAGAAATAATATAGACTTTTATCTGTCCTTCCCACCAGAAATGTCTCTTTTAACTTATCTTCATTATTTTGCATATTTTATCTAATTTCTCTGAGTCTCACTTTTCCAAATAGTTAAATAGAAATAAGTAACTGAAGCTACATTGCTAAGTGCTTTTAAAGAAAATTACGTTCAGAGTGCCAGTTAACGTACATAAGCATTATTGTTCTTTGGGATGTCACTTGTATAATATCATTATTAATAAAATCTCATTTGCTATCATTTATGTAAAATGATCATGATCACCAGTTCTTCAAGAGTTCAGCTACCTTTCTAGTTCCGGGCACTGTAATAACCAATACAATAATGTGAACAATAAAGGAAAAATGGTTCTCAGAAACATAATTAGTTTACTCACTATGAGGGAAGGATCAGGCTAAATGGAACTCCTGAAAGACAATGATTTTGGAGGTGAATAAAGCCTCCTGTCTTTACAGTGTGTTCCCATGACAGATGGCCTTACTGCTGTTCTGTGTCCTCTGAGTACATGGTACAGCAGAACAGAACTCAGAATTCAGAAAGGAAGCACCTCCAGTCACCCCTGGACCCATGGCAATGACATTATCCTCGCTTTGCTGGACTTCTCTCTTGAGAAGCTGTTGAGTTGCAGTTGTGCTCTGTAGACTCCCTTCTCTATTTTACCACGTTTGTTCATCATGTATGTTCAGTTAAGACTGATATCACACTGGAAGAGCCTGAACTGTCACCAAGTTAAGGAGAAATCCCTCCCTGGGAGCAAAAGTAGCAGGCCACTCTTTCATGCTGGGGGCAAATGGCAGCCAAATGACATACTGCACTCTATTTATTATTGTAGCGGTTAGATGATTTTAGGTGATAGTGAATATCAGACCTAGCTAAAGCCCAGCAATAGTCCATGCGAGCAGGAGTCCTCTTTCTATTAATAGATGGATGGCTTCACATCCTTTCCCACGATGCCTTGTTCACCATTATTTTCTCCAAGAATGAGGAAACTTATTCTTATTTAGACTTATTTTAATTAAAAAGATTTATTTCCTTCTTGATAGTTTATGTGTAATTAATCTTTGGACAGAACTGAGTACAAAATATTGGATGAACCACTTAATCCTGAGCCCTGTCAGCACCCAAATCCAGCCTGAACTTGCTCATGGGAAACAGTTAACCCCAAGATGCTGCAGACAGCACAGGACGCTCCCTCAGAGACATGGCAGAGATCTTCCTTGGGGCACTTCAGATCTCGTAACACACATGCAAAGAGTCTAGGATTTCTTGTCACAGATTAATACAGCATTCCCATTCACAAACCCCAGTGAGGGTGCTCCTGTGGTTCAAGGTGCATTTATAGAAAAACGACTTGAAATAGAAAATTACATTAAAAGTTCAACATAAATTTGCTCACGAAAAATGAAACACTAATAAAACTGGGACTAGAACATTGAATTTTTTACGAATATTGCTTAAGTGATAAATAAGTATTAGTATTACAAAAATTTGCTTATGTAATTTCTCAATCTATTTCTATAATACTTCCTACATATATTTTGCTAATAATTCTTGGATTACTACCTCCCTTTGAAAATTCTGCAGTATCATTCTAAGTAGGAAAGAATGATGGCCTCTTTACCACATAATCAATAGCGTTTTATCTCATGAAAATTTTGAATGAGTATTGTGAGGAACGCATCTCTTATTACATCGCTGTGTCTGAATTATTAGAACATTCCACAAACTGGCTTCCAGTTGATTCTGTTAAGATCTGACATAAGAAGACACATTTGCACTAGAGAGTGGCATCTAGCCCTACATTTGTGTGTGTGTGTGTGTGTGTGTGTGTGTGTGTGTGTAATGGCACCTGTCTCAATCATTGCTTAGAAGTCCTGCCTCTCTCAAGATGGTTGAGATTTACATGAGTCACATAAGCATTCTCTCTCCTGAAAGACCTATTATCGTCCTTCAGAACACTGGTGGTAAACCCCCGGCTAGACCCCAAGCTTCCTGTTTTCTCCTGAGTACACAAGCAGTTTCTGTTTGGGGGCCTCCGTGTTGGAATTCAGATTCTTTAATTCTTTATTGATATTTCTGACTTCTTAAATATTTCTTCAAACCCTTCCCAAGCTGAGAAATCCAGCAATGAGTAAAGAGTCTTTCCATGCCTGATGTTACTGCATCGTATAGCAGGAGTCACTTCTGGTCTACAATCCGTACCAAAGGAGGCATTTTTAACAACTACTAAAAACACCTGACATTTTTGGAAACTATTTACTTTCAGGACTCTCTTCAAATTAAAATTGTAAAAGGGGAAAAGGTATGCTATTTTTTTAATGTGTATGCACCATATAAGTACCTGGTGCTGACAGAGGCCAGAAGAAGATTCTGCAATCTTGGAGCTTGAGTAACACCTGTAGTTGTGAGCCTACAGGTGGGTGCTAAGAACTGTGCCCAGGTCCTCTGCAAAAGTATCAAGTGCCCTTACCCACTCTCTGACCCCTGAGAATACATTCACAAAGTTAATGAAATTTTTGGTCTGTGAACTCAGCTGAAACAAGTTCATGAATTATTGGCCTTATAATAAACCTTATATTACAGACTATATACATCACTGTTGGCAATTTTGGGATTGCAATAAACATATAGAAAAACATACTCCTCAAATAATTGGATACCCAATGCATGACTTACAGTCTTTTCTTCTTTTTCTCAAATTCCCTGGATGGTTTTGTAACCTTAAACCATGCTAGATTTGAAACAAAGGACATGCTTAACACTCACATGGAATATCTGAATGCCATATCCTCTAACAAGCTTACTGAGAAATGAAAAGAAGAAGGGAAAAAACATTTCTTACTTGTGAATTTCATCCAAGCAAAGCAAGGAAATAAATGTAATAGACTTCAAGCATTGGTGAACACTATCTTACCCCAGATTGCTCAGAATCAAATCAAAAGAACCATCTATTTCTGATAGTTTCTCTTTCTTATGCCCCAGCAAACTGAACAGAATTCTGCAGTACCATAAAGGATCCCTCTAGCCTCAAACAGATCCTTTCATAAAGGTCGGGTCGGCATACTTCCCAAAATAGTCTATGCAAAACAAAGGAGGATTGAGTGTGGGGTAGTAGATCTCTTAAGTAAGCTGCTCAGAAAGTCTCTGTTAGCTTGAATTTCCCAGTTAACTGGAGGTTAAGCATATCATCCCTAGAGGAGACCTGCCACTTTGGATCACTGCCATAGGGCCATGACTCTACCTTCTTTTTTTTAACCTAAACCTGCTTTTGAACAAAAAGATCTTCTCCCATGCCTAGAGCATCCACTTCAGCACTTTATATCCGGAAACTTTACTTTCTTCTCCATAATGGAATCCCTGAGAGATGAACAGAACTGATTAACCAAGAAGGTCCCTTCAGTTTTTCTGCCATGCTTTACATCGTAAAAGTAACACTTTTCATAGTGTTCAATTTAAAGTTTTATATTAAATATTTTTATATATCCCCTGGATGTTTTGGAGTGGCTGGGGGAGAAGGCATTTTCTATGTCCCCTTTCCCACAGGGAAAAACATTGTTCCAAGATGAATGATTTCAATTTACTGCCTTAGTAAATAGGATGGAAAGAGCATAATTGAATTACCATTTAGTGCTTAGGGTTTAATTGTGTCCCAAGCTTTGAATGATAAAGTCGATCTCCAATGTACAGCATTATTGTTATTATAAATTCACAAGATACACAAACTTGACTGGAAGGTAAACCACTAAATTTGGACGTGCCTCAAGGTAGCCCTCTGCTATTCTTTAAGCAGGGACTCAATTTCCATTCTGTTCCATATTCAAATGGTAAAGAATTTAGGTGCAGTATCATAATACAGCTCGTTACTGATGACTTCCCCATCTCACATCCTCCAGTCCTGAGGAACGGGGCTCTTCACTCTCTCGTCACTGTCTCAGAGCGTCCCTGTGTGTGGAGACATGCAACCACTTCCCCCACAGTGGCAGTTGCTCAGACTCTGCATATTACTGCCATAACTCTTACGTGCTCTTGGCAATTAATTCCCTCATACAATATTCATGCCTTAGTGACCTTCTACAGCACGACCTCCACTCTCACCTCTCTCGAGGCAAATACCATGCTAACACCTGGGTTCTGACTTCCAATTTTAGGAGATATTGAGTTCAGGGGGGAAAAAATAGAATAGGCATGAAGTGTTTCATTTTCGTTTCACCTTTTCATGGTCCCTTTGGGCTTTTACCTTGAAAATAATTAAGAGAGGACACTGAGGTGAAATTGTACCCTGTCATCCAAATGATAACCTGCTTTTAGTTTTGACTGGTGGGACCTGGGCTTTCTGAAATGGTAACAATTTGGTTAGCTATTTAAATAATAATCATAGTGGAAACAAGAAGAACAGTTAACTCTGGATATAAAATAGACAACATCTTTCAAAGAAAATAGTTGGGGAAGACAGATGGCCCTGCAACCCAAAAAAAGGTTTATCATTCATTACTCCATAAAAGGGACCGTAGTGAATAATGACCACTATCCCTCTTAACTAAACTGCATCCATAGCTTTACACAGTGGAAGCAAGGCAGCAGTGGATATCCCCTTCCTGTAAGGAACTGTGACAGGGAATTAGGGAATGAAATTAAGAAATACTCACCTCTGCTTCAGTATTATGGAACTCACTTTTAACAATAACTGCAATCAGTTAAAACCTGATGCTTCATAGAAGAAAAATAATTGACGCAGCAGCACTCAACGAGTTCAGTCAAGCCTGTTATTAAGAAAGTATTACAGCGGTTCCCAAGACAATAAACAGTAAAAGCAAAGAGAGACACGGAAGGAAATGAAGAGTAAGTGTACACCATTAAGGGTCCAGTGTGAATCTGAGGCTAGCAGCCACTGAGAAAGCAAATAACAGCAAATGCTGGGCAAAAGGGGACCTTTCAAGGCCACTGGCAAAAATGAAAACTAGGGCAGACACTATGGAAATTACTGTGCGGCTTCTCAGAAAAGTGAAAATAAATCTTCCATTTCTCTGAGTGGTACCCTCCTACGGTAATCATCCAAAGGACTCCAAGTCAGCATACTACAGAGACACCCACCAGTGCAGCCTTGCAAATTGCAGCACGGTTCACATTAGCTAAAACGTGAGCCCAACTTAGATGCCCAACCACAAAGGAATATATACAGAGAGTGGACTTTTTCAATCACAAAGAAGAATGAATTCATGCCATCTGACGGAAACAACTTGAGATTGTCATTTAAGCGGATGAAGCCAGTTTTAGAAAGACAAATATCATGTTTTCTCTCCTTTGTGGTTTCTATACTTTAAATATACCCATCCTGCTGTTTGTAACTGAGAATCTTATGCAAAAATGCCCAGAAACCAGCTCAAATATGCCATCTCTTTAGCTGCTCTGAATCTTTTGGAGTGTGTTTATTCTTTCTCCTAGGGATGTACGCATGCTGTGAAAGTATAAGTCCAGGAGTTCCAGAGAGACAAAGGGGACTACAAAACACTAAAGAGATGAGAAGAGGGGAGAAGGAGGGGGTGTAGAGGGAATATGTTTAAAACAATATATGTTTACCTGTACGAAACACATAAAAAAACAATTTTTTTTTAATAAATCAGGGTGCAAGTTTTAAGTAAGACATACTAAACAAGGTAGAAGCTTGGTTTTCCCAAAGACATTAGGGTCCTTTCTAGTGTGAGTGAATAAGAGTGGGTGTGCCGGTCCTTTCTAGTGTGAGTGAGTAAAAGTGGGTGTGCCGGTCCCTATGGCTACTCTGTAAAACACACAAACTGCCAGGGAAACTTCTTTGTTTCAGGTGCTGTAATGAATGGGCAAAGAGGAGCACAGACCAATAAAACAAGCAAAGGCCACACCCCTGTTAAACCAAGGTCCATAGGAGACGCTAAAAGAACCAAAGCAACTGTAGAGATGGTATACCTGAACTGGGTTTTGAGCATTCTTGCATATAGTTCTTAGTTATAAGCAACAGGAATTTCATTTTTAGCACACTGAATTTATCAGGAGAATGATAATGGATTGCCTGAGAGTCTTTGCATCTAGAAACAACGCTGAAAATTCACCATTAACTAGCCTTAAAAAAGATGCCCCTGTTCCCAGACTTCACTTCAACCACAAGACCACAGGAGCTGGTTAATGGATTCCTCCAGGGACTGTATGGCGTTACCACCAGCACCGGAATAGTTCTGTGCCGCAGCCATGGCTCTGAAGCTTTAGCTTCTAATTCTAAACCTGGTAAGAACACATCTGCCTAGGAGGGGCTGGGTCCTACAAGAGGACTGAGGAACCGTTTGAAGATTTGAAATTCAACAC
This sequence comes from Dicrostonyx torquatus, assembly GCA_028555095.1. Taxonomy (NCBI): domain Eukaryota; kingdom Metazoa; phylum Chordata; class Mammalia; order Rodentia; family Cricetidae; genus Dicrostonyx; species Dicrostonyx torquatus. The sequence continues at coordinate 552,352 of JAQHUG010000306.1, read as the reverse complement.
AGGATTCACATGGAGAATAGCTCAAGAATTGTGAAAAGAATTTGGCATTTCTACATATCAAAATAGTCCACATGGGAAGAGCAAAGATAAATGCCTGGGAATGAGCAAGAGGGGATGATGACAAGAGCGGAGGCCCTGGAAGTGAAACGCCTAGGTTCTAGAGCCAACTTTTGCTTCAGTCTCATTACGAGAGGAATTCAACAAGAAGCTGCCAGCTAGCCATTGGTGAGAGCTTTTGTTATGACTAACATTAGTATCCTGGATTACAGAGTCATGGTACCTTGGATGCTCTGCGGACAGGGCCGTTCTTACTTGACAAAGACCGATGCCCAAGCATTGCACATGTAAAGCCCTCCTTCTGCTATACCTCAGAACCTACCGTACTCACATCTATGAAGACAAATACCCTGAGCATTAGAAACACGTACTCTAATTTGCCTTTTCATGTAAAAATTGTCTCGGTGCTTTAAATCCAAATCTATGCCATATAAACACAGGGCTTTTATTGCTACAACAAAAAGCATTATAAAGCAACTTTCTACAAAATCTATACAATGCGAGCACAGTGGATGTCTGTTGTTTAGTGTATCATACTTTGTAGCAAATCATTCTTCCTTTATGGGAGCTGCCAGAGGGGGTGTGCATTCCTATCTCCACATCTGTCCTTCTGCCCAATAGGAAACAAGCCAAGAGACGGAATAGGAGAACAGATCTTTCTAGACAGTTTGGCTTCATCAATGCAACTACAAAGCCAGGCTTGCTAGAGCCATCCACTACTTTAATGATCACTAAATCAACAAGTTTACACAATGTCAAGGCTAACAGCCCTTTAGGGACCAGTGTGGCTTAGTAATTAGTTTGCTCACTCTTGTCAGGTTTTTAACGTCTTAGATCTGGTTTATAGAGTCCACTGAAGTTACAAGTTCTGTGCCATCAAAAAGTTATTTCCCATAATTTTAAGAAGCACTGTTCAGTCCTCATTATGGTTTCTTGGAGTTTTCATCCTCAGTTACCCAAAGCAGCATGGAAAGAAAAATTCCTCACTTTAGTAAACCAGGTATTTTCCTTCTGTGACCTACCACAAATTTTTCTCTAAGGCAAACTTTATCAACATTTCCATGTTAAGTGTCATGGTAAACAAACATCTAAAAGGAAATGGACTATTCAAGTTAGCTCATAACCAATAGACACCTATTCGGGAGATTTAATTTTTCTATATTTTCCTTTCGTATTGATGCCATGATAGACTTTTAAATAAGTCACCAACACAGTCAGAATCATAAAAAAGAAGACTCACTGTCCTGCTAACATAGTGTCTAGTATTTGTTCTGTTTTGCTGATTACTAAGAAACAATAATAGGCATGTCCTCCCTCTCTCTCTCTCTCTCTCTCTCTCTCTCTCTCTCTCTCTCTNGAGAGAGAGAGAGAGAGAGAGAGAGAGAGAGAGAGAGAGAGAGAGATTGACCATGAGGTCAAATCCAGAAACTGGCATATATCTGGCTTGACCCATTTTTAATAACTGACCAACATGAATAAAACCAAGAAAGATGTCAGATTGTAGAAAACAAATATATACTACACCAAAATAGGAATATGATACAGTTTGGACAAAGCAGTCTCTGGAGCTTTTTTTAAAGAATTCTAGTAAGACCATACAGGACAAGTCTTTGGGAAATGATAAAACCATTTCAAAGAAAATGTCAAAAAATACAGTGTATACTTTCCAGTAAACACAATTTCATATTTTTAAAGGAAGAAATATGATTAGCAATGAAAACAACCTCATCTCATCCTGCCCTAGATTAATACTTGCTTACTCATAGAGATAGTTGACATCACGGATAGCTGGGGGAGCCTATAAGAGACACCCACAGAAATCCTCTCATGTGATCCTGGTATCAGGTCACTAGGAATCTAAGCTCAGCACCTTCTCCAATGTTACATGGTGAATTAACTAAGGAATCATGTCTCTAGTCAGTTCACTCAGACATCTGACCCTCAAACTGATGTTTTATCATTACTCCCTACGTAAAAACCTAGTGTCTTGGACAGTTGCAGGTTGTTAACTCCTCCTCCTATACAATCTCATCAAATTTCTATTTTAGTTTTCCTTATCTTACAAATATTTTAATCACAACTTGCTTGTCATATTCCAGTGAGGGATCTTTAGGAAAAGCAAGACTGCAATGTGCCTACCGGGAGAGAACACTACAAAAACTTCCTACTTTAGAAGCAAATACATCTAGAGTATTTTTTTTGACCTTGAAGGAAAATTCAAAGCTCCACCCATTATCCATCCTGGACCAACAACTTTCTCTATACCCAATATTGTATCTTCAAAGAACATGGAAATGTCCCATGCCTTTCCTGCTTGTCACGAATATCTTTCCTATATTATGTGTTATTGCCTAAATGTTCTCTGTTTTATCTAGATATGCAAGGCTTAATTGACACAAAGTCTCCTACCTCATGAGACTTATTGAGACTGAGTCCCTAGAGGAGATCGATTCCATGTTCGTTACAAGAGTCTGCACACGCTTAGCACATGCCTGATGTAACGAAGACAATGAATATGTGTGCAGTTGGTATTACAGAATGGGTGGAGCCTAAAAACGAAACAAATGTTATAATCACTGTTTGAGGAAAAATATAAATTAGCAGGTGCACAGCGTAGAAAAGAAAAAGGTAAGATGAGTATATAATAAGGTCCAGATGGTAGCTTAGTAACCAAAGATGTTTGCAATATCTCTCTAATTACCAAGTTGCTTCATTTAATCTTTAAAGCAGTTTTTATACAAATAAAACACAGGTATAAAACTTAATATGATTAGTAAGACTTTTTAAAGGTTTCTATGCCTTTATCGTGAAATCAATTTCTATACTTTACCAGGAAATGTATTTCTACACTTGTATCAGGAAATCCATTTTATTCTTTAGATTCAGCCACTTTTCTTTTTTTATGAATTTATCTAGCACAGATCTGTTTTTATTCAACAAAGTAAAAACCACATTGCTTAAGACACCACACGTTTTGGCTGCAGGACATAGAGAGCTCAATCTCAAACCGACCTGGAAACTTCTTTCCTGCTGGCTAGATTTCACAGTGCTGGAAAGAGAATAGAGGCAAATAGGGAAGAAAAAACATCAGTGATCTTACCCAGCACTGTACCCAGCATGCTACAATAACAACCTGCTGGGAGAACTGAAACCACTGGTACCATAGTGGCATAACAGTTCTGAGCTAACTCACTGCTTTCTGACTGGACTTGAGGCTTTCTCCACAGAAGAGATTAACTTGCCTGGTACTGTAACCCTGGTCAGAAGTCCATAGCTGGGAGATTATAGGCTCTGGGATAGACCCTACTATTGTTTTGCTAAATGATCATGCTGTCAAATTGCCTTCAAAATATTTATGTTTATATACATAGACCTGGGATGCTCTTAACTTTGGTCAGAGAAGCTTCTTTTTTGAGCAGGCAGTAATCAAGTAAAATTTAATATTTTAACAAATCATGAGTTAAGAAGCTATAGAGAAGGCCCAGCAGACACGAGCATATGCTGCTCTTCCAGAGAATCAGAGTTCAATTCCCAGCACCCACATGTTGGTTCACAACAGCTTGTATTCTCTCTCTTTCTCTGTCTCTCTCTCTGTCTCTCTCTCTGTCTCTCTCTCGGTCTCTCTCTCTCTCTTAGTCTCTATTTGTCCTATAAAATGCTCTTGACAAGATCATGTATTGCAGATGGAGGCTGAATGCAACAAGATGTCAACAGGACAAATAAACATTATAGGAATGATGAGCGGTTGTTTTCAGCTTTGCATTAATATAGGATTAACAGAAGCCAGCATGATTCAGGGTCTTTAAGTTATCTTTGTCCCCAGGAATCATTTCTTTGGATAACATTTAGAACTGCCTCCCTCTTCACAAAATATTGTATGAATCTACTTAAAGAATTTTATAGAGAAAATGCCTCTACGCCCTATAAAACTTTTATACGCTGAATTTGACCTGTTTTAAAATTGCCCCATTATACACCATATCAATAAACACTAGCTTGTATCTTACCTCTTGCAGAATGAAATACATAATTTTACTGAAGCTCAGCTGCAGAACAGATAAAGCCTGTCCCTAAGGGCTGCTACAATGACTAAACAAGAGAACATATCTTGTGGAAGTCAAAACACCTAAGAAGTGTCTGGCACAAGCAAGGTCTTTTGTGGCTGTGTCATGGTGACCCTTAACTGTCTGCTAGACACAGTCTGCAGTCACATTAGAAGAGAGTCTTCAGTCGAGGACACACCCAGATCAGATTGGCCTGTGGGCATGTCTGTAGTGGGTTGTCTTAATTGATGATTGATGTATGGGGGACCTAGCCTGCTGTAGGCAATGCTGTTGCCATGGCTGGTGGTCCTGGGCTGTATGAGAAGGGCTGGCTAAGCATGAGTCTTTGAGTGAGAGAGAAGCATCATGAGTGGGTTCTGCTTTAAGCTCCTGCTTGAGTTCCTGTCCAGATTTCTCCCATTGATGGACTGCCACCTGAAAGTATAATCCAAGTAAATCCTTCCCTTCCATAAGAGGCTTTTGGTCCAAGAATTTTATGCACAACAGAAAGAAGACTGGAGTGGGCTGTGGTTGATGAATTTGGTGCCATTGCCTTCTTTACATATCACTCCTCCTCCTGACTTTCCATAGTATCAAAAAATCACTACCATGCCAGTTTCAGGCAAACCAGTCTAAGATAAAAAAAAAGACAAAGAAGCCAGAAACTAGAGAATTTATGCAATAACTTTCAATAATCATGTTTTTAAAGCAGTAACCATGAGTCTAAATTCTACCAGCTCTTTAGTAAAGTGGTAAAATGATTTCTGTTTCCCATCAGGATTATGTTGATGTTCCAAAAAAAATCCTTCATTTAAAAACCTGTCCCCATAATTGTGTTGAAGTAAACGGTTTAAAATTTTAATGCTTCCCTCCTGGTGTGTTAGCTACACTTTAGCACCAAGGGCAAATCTGGACGTCTCTCTAGGATCCCATCTGTTCCCTCAGGGCTTATATTAAGCCATAATCTACTTACTCTATGTGGGGAAATGTTCTTATTACTTTAAACTGAAATGTTGCATATTTTGGTGTCCTGTTTTTCTGGGTAATAACTTAATAACTGATAAAACTCAACTTCACGAATATGTATTTGGAGTTATGAGTTGTGAAAATGGTCTGGTCATGGAGATCGGTCAAAGCCTCATCTCAGTCAGGAAAGATTCATGGTATAAAAAACCGACACATGAAGGAATCAGAAAAGAGAGGCTCTGATGGGCAGCAGTGCCTAGCAACAATCAAGAACGTCAAAATGCAAGACGTCAGATACTTGGAGGGAAAAGTTAGAGAGTATGAGAGACTGTGTCAGGGCATGGCAGATAAGCCATTTGATGCCAAAAGGATTTTCTATGAATAACAAGAGTAGCCTGAAGTATGCATTTGACACAGCAGTCCAGCGAAAGCTTCCAAAATTGCAAAGACACCAATATTAACAAGGATCCTTGGCCAAATAACCAGGGTCCTGCTGGTTATAACACACAAGATGTGATAATAATATTAGGTTCTCCCCTAAGGCCTCTGACCTAACCAGACATGCGTTTGGGGTTCCATCGACAATATTGGACATGGGTTCTGTTTTATAGGGTTGACTTTAGATCCTGTAAAAGAGTACTTGATTGTGTCTAGACCATTCATGGCACTATTGCCCTGGTGGACACATCTTGCCAAATCAATTATTACTGTAGTTTGCAGAGAGAGCTCACTGATAACTAAGACTGGCAATTAGTTTTCTTCCCCAAAATGCTGGATAGAACCTTCCAGCAATATAAGAGCTAGCTTGTTGAGAAGAGGCTTCAAAATCAGTACTAGCTTGCTTTCTCCAAGTTCTATGACTCTTGTATGTGGTGTCCTTAGTAATAGAGTCTTACCATAAGTTTCTGGCATGTAACCAAGAGCAATGGCTATAGGGTCTAATGTTTGGAGAAGCCTCCATGGAACCCCACTGATGAACAAGTAGAAAAGAGGTATCTCATACCTATAATCTGTGGTGTCTAAGAGAGGCACTATCCTCCATTATAGGGTAACTCCACTTATGCTCCATACATATTTGAATGTGCGTGTGTGTGTGTGTATGTGTGTGTGCATGTTTGTGGAGGGGGTGTTTGTGTGCGTTTGTGTGTATGTCTTTTAGGAAGCGTCTACAGTAGTATACTTCCATACTGCTCCTTCAGAGGACTTTAGTGCTAGTTATCTCTTAGCTTTCTTCTCTGCCCTCCCACTCCCGCCCCCTTTTACCTTTCTGTTTCTTTATTAATTTCTGTTCTTCATATGACTTATGCTCTGTTTCTTCTCCCAAGGGAAATTTTGCCATGATTCTCGCTGCTTGGCTGACCTTTATGAGTACTCAAACTTAGACACATGCGCCCAAAGATTTCAAGTTAGCATCTACATCTGGGAGAGGACAAAGTAATAACCTACCCTGGGAGTTTTTACCTTGAGTTCTCCAGTCAAACCTCTTCAGAGAAACTTCCTTTTGGAGTAGCAGGTGATTAATACAAAAACTGACAACTGCTCAATATTCTGAGAGCAGACGGGATGCTCAGCTCCTAATAGGACAGGTATACGACATTCCCTCCCACATAGGCCCAGGGATCACAGTGGGAAAAGGAGCAAAAGACTGTTAGAGACAGAAAGAAGTAATGGATATCAGCGGTGAAACAGTAAGATCTGCTGGGCATGGCAGGGCTTTGCTCTCATGGGCTGTGCAGTCATGGCTGTGACCATATGCACAAACCTGTGTATGACCAATGTATCTAATGTCCCAGAATGGACAGGGGAAGAATTCATGAAGTCCTAGATGAGATTGGCTGGGGAAGGGAAAGTCCATTATCTTCAGGAGTAGGATCCCTGAGAAGCTACCAATGGAAACTAAACTTCTGCCAAGCTCCTCTGTCTATATCTGCCACTTCCAAATCGCCACTTGTCTCCTGACACTATTCACCAATACCTAAAATGGCAATGAATGAGACTCAGCTCTTGTTTCTAAGAGTGATTGGATTTATGAAAGCTTTCATAAATGAAGATTCGACGCTTAGCTCCCACACATGCAGAAAACTTTAGGGCTTTAGGGCTTCAAAATTCAGTTTCCATTTGGAGCCAGACGTTTAACAATATTTAAACACCACATTAAAAAAGCCCATGCAGTGAAAACTTCCTGGAATCTATGTGAGTGGGGACTCTTCAAAATTAATTAACTAAATAGTTTTATTTAATGTTAAAAAATAAATTTCACCTTGTTGGAGTCTTGTGGTGTTTTACATAATCTTTCTGAGCAGTAAACAACAAACTCTCAACCTTTAAATAAACTAAGATGGTAGTTACATTTCTTCCCTCCATATTTTTGTTAGGTAAAGACAAAAATTCATGAGAAGACTTGGTAGTGGGACATAGGAAGACAGGAATTATGAGCTCTGTAACCTTGGGCTTCAGGTCTTTCTTTAAGTGCTTCTTAAATCCACTGATTTATTGGCTACAAAATGGGCACCTCAAACAAAAAAGCAATTTAAATTCTTTTCATTAAGAGGCAGTAGGTGTGTGATGATTAAAGCTATGGTAGCCAGACATTAGGCTACTCCTTAATATCAAAATCCTGCTCTACCATCTTCCCAATGCATGACCTTGGCACACTTCCCAAACTGAGAATACACTTCTTCCCATTGGAAATTTCAAAATCGCCTCTTTATTACCTTCAGTACTATTTTCATTCATCCATGCAATAAACTTCTTTGGATCCCATGGTGAACTTCAGAAATACAAAAATAAATAAGGTAAATCCTGCGCCCACAGACTACTGCAGGAGACAAGCACATACTCTGTGGCCATAATTGAGAAAAGCCCTGGAAAAAGGACAGCTGCAGAGGGCCAAGGGTCACCAGCTCTGCCTACTGAACTAGAGTACTGAAGAAAAACTGCCACTTTACTGAGAGTGGGGAAATTGGTGCAATCCCAAGGTAATGCAAGGCAGCAGCATGCTTCAACACACTACATCTGAGGGGCTGAGGATCAGTCTGGAACGGCACACAGCACAGAATGGCTGGCACACAGCACAGAACGGCGGGCACCCAGCACCTGTACAGAGGTGAACAAGACAGAGGCAGGAGACACCAAAAGTCCTCCCATAGCTTACCTCAAAGTTGGGGCTATATCTGTGTGTCTAAGAACCTCCTGAATGAAGAAAATTGACTCTGGGCAAGATCAATGGCAAAGTGAGGAAACGGAATAGAACTGGACAAGGTTACAGCGGCGATCCCCGGGTGACCTGTCAAGGCACAGGGCTTCCTACCATGGTGGGATGCCTGTCTTAATGAAAACCTAGGGTTTATTCTAGTTTGAGCCCTTGAAATGTTATTGCTGTATTTTAGATTAAATTGCAAAAGGCCATGGAGAAACACAGTGGTATAGTATTTGCATTTTAATAAAAAAAAAAAGCTTGCCTGAAGATCAGAGAGTAAAACAGTCCCACTGGTCAGCCTTACAGACTAGACAGTGGTAACACACATCTATAATCCCAGTCGTCACACTAACTTGCCATAGAAACTGGGCGGTGCTTGTGCTTAATCCCAGTGGTGCACAACTTTAATCTCAGCCCTAGAGAGGAATGTAAAATGGGAGACAGCTCTTACACACAGTCTCACTCTGAGATTCCTGGAAGCAGGATTGCCATTTTGGACTGAGGTGGAGGTAAGAGCCAATGACTGGCTGTTTTGCTTTTCTGACCTTCAGGACAAACCCCAATTTCTATCTGTTTTTATTAATCGTGCTGCAGAGTAAGATTTCTGATTTCAAAACAACTGAGGTGTTGGGGAGGAAACCAGTATGTTTTAGAGGCACAGTTGTCAGAAAAGTGCCAGCCACGCACTTGGGACTCTACACAATCTTTTACCATTCTCCATCACTCTCAATTTGCTTGTGTTTATATGTGAATGATTGCCTTTATCATGAGAGCAATTAAATGCTCCTTTCTCCCCCATCCTTTTTCTCCCATCATTTACCCTACATTCTCTCTACCTGATTTAGTTTCAGCATGTAGAAAGGAAGATTTTCCAAAGCAAAGGTGAGTTTAAACCTAGCCGGCTGTCAGCCTCTGGATTATTCCTCATTAACCAAGATGAAAAGAATCAAGGGTTATTGTTATTGAGCTTTTCAAAGCTCTCTGCTTGCATTATATTACCAAGGATTTGGCAAGAGGAATGTGTTTCATCCTTCTGAGATCTGAGAATGACAACGGGACAGATGACAGACATCAAGAAAGTCATCACCTGGCTCCAGGCAGAAGCCGGGCTTTAGGGGTGTTTTCCAAATCCCTTACTAAATAAAGCAGCAATATTGGAGGAACATATTAGAAAATGACATTACTAGAAGGTTCAGAGTCCAAACCCTATGTGAGTAATATCCTTGTATAGATGCTAAGCAACTGAGTATGTCTGAGAACCTCAGCATTCAGATAAAATGAGTTTGCTTCTCTGTAATGAGGTAACCAAAGGGAACTTATTACCATTGCAGTTCTCATTCATACAGCCAGGAAACAGGTTATGATCCTGTGGAGGTGAGAAAAAAAATGAGTCTGTAAGAATCTCATCTGCTTCATAAGCTAACAGTCTACCAGCAGAACAGAGGGAAAAGAAAATGCCATGTGGGGTGGTAGACGCCTGCAATCTCAGTGCTGCAGAGCTTCAGGCAGGGCAGTAACACATTTGCAGTCATTTGGGCCTAAACAACATGGCATTGTCTCAAAATAAGCAAAACGGACGAGTGGGAGATGGCATAGACACAGAATAAATCCACTGAAGATTGTAGATCAGCTTCAAGAAAGAAAGGAATGATAGGTCTAAGAACATTCTTAAGTAGAAAACTTGCCTGACGTGTGTAAGACCCTGAGGTTGATCTGCAGGACTGGGTATTTGTTTGTTTTTGATTTTTGTTGTTACTTGTTTTGTCTCTTTTTTAATTTTAAATATAGCACTGAGAATTTGACTAAAGTTGCTTGAGAAAGAAAAGAGGTATCTATTCATAAATTCCCTTTCTTTCTTTCACATCTGCTTTTCTAGGTTCTAAATTGAACATTTCATAGAAGAAACGCCTCATTTAGAAACCATAACCAGGGTTGCCCTTGACCCATGCCTTCCTAACTCCTTGGCAGCCTCTTTGCTGGTCCCTGTTCCCAATCCCAGCAGATTCCTGCCACTCAGGTGAGGCCAAACCAGTCAGAACCAGGGTGAATCACAGTAGCCATGAGTGACCATCCTCCCAGCAGAACTGGAACTGTTCCCTGCCTGAATTCCTCCTTTCCTGCAGCCCAAGCCATCCCAGCTTATTGCTGGCCCTACTGCTGGCCCTACCAGCTTATTGCTGGTCCTACCCCAAACCCCAGCAGACTGGCTCCATTCAGAAGCAGATCATACCAGTCAGAACAGGATCACGGCACACCAGTTTTATCAGCATTCAACTACTCAGGTGCAGGTCAAACCAATCAGAAGAACTGAGACCTTACCCCACATCCTCTCTAGCATTAGCTGTCATCGGTGTTTTGCCAATGCGTTCAAGTGTACTTCCTACTTTCTCTTATGAGATTCAGTGTGTTTGATTTTATGTTGAGGTCTTTGATCTATTTGGACTTGAGTTTTGTGCATGGTGATAGATATGGATCTATTTGTGTTCTTCTACATGTTGATATCCAGTTATGCCAACATCATTTGTTGATTATGTTTTATTCTTTCCATTTTATATTTATAGCTTCTTTGTCAAAAATCAGATGTTCTTAGGTATGTGGGTTGGTGTCTGGATCTTCGATTCAATTCCATTGGTCCTTCTGTCTTTTTTATGCCATTAACAGGCTGTTTTCAGTACTGTAGCTCTGTAGTAGAGTTTGAAGTCTGGGATTGTGATGCCTCCAGAAGTTCTTTTATTCTACAGGATTGTTTTGGTTATCATGGAATTTTTTTTTTACATGAAGTTGAGTATTTTTTTTCTTTTGACGTCTGGAGAATTTTGCCGGGATTTTGATGGGCATTGCATTGGTGGAAGTGTAAACTTGTACAGTCACTTTATAAATCAGCATGGTAATTTCTCAGAAAATTAGAAAGCAAACTAACTCAAGACCCAACAATGCTGCTGTTGGGTGTGTACCTATACCCAAAGGATGCTCAACCATACCACAAGGACATGTGCTCAACTATGTTCATAGCAGCATTATTTGTAATAGTAAGAACCTGGAAACAGCCTAGATGCCCCGCAACTGAAGAATGGATAAAGAAAGTGTGGCACATCTACACATTAGAGTACTACTCAATGGTAATAAACAAAATGTATAAAGAACTCAAGAAAATAAACATCAAAAATCCAAATAATCCACTTCAAGGATGAGGGACAGATCAAGATAGAGAGCTCTCAACAGAACACTCTCAAATGACCAAAAATCACTTAAAGAAGTCTTCAACATCCCTAACCATTAGGGAAATGAAAATGAAAATCAAAATGACACTGAGATTTTATCTAACACCTGTCAAAAAGGCTAACATCAATAATGTTATATCAATAATGTAACATCATGTTACAATAGCACATTGTAACATGAAGGCCTGCTAGTTGAGGTTTCTGGCTGCCTGGTCCCCCAGCCATTTAGTCCCAGAGAAAATCACACAGAGTTCTCCAGAAGATTATAAACTGATTGGCCCATTAGCTCAGGCTTCTTATTAGCTATTATAACTCATATTAACCCATTGTTCTTATCTATGTTAGCCACATGGCTGATACCTTTCTCAGCAGGGAAGGGTCACATCTTGCTTCTTTGGTGGTCTGGGCAGAACTGTGAGGAGTGGGCTTTCTCCTTCCCAGAATCCTCTTGTTCTCCTTGCCCCACCTCTACTTTCTGTCTGGTTGTCCCACCTATACTTCCTACCTGGCCAATCAGTGTTTATTTAAAACATGATTGACAGAATACAGACAATTATCCCACACCAGCACATGCTGGAGAGGATATGGATCAAGGGGTACATTCCTCCATTGCTAGTGGGAGTGCAAAGTTGTACATCTACTTTGGAAATCAATATGGTGTTATCTCAGAAAATTGAGAATCAATTTACCTCAAAACCCAGCTATACCACACTTGGGCTTATACCCAAAGGACACACTACCATACCACAAGAACGCTTGCACAACTATGTTTGTAACAGCTTTATTTGTAATATTCAGAACCTGGAAACAACATAGAAGTACCCCAATCAAAGAACAGATAAAGAAAATGTAATACATTTACACAATGGAGTATTATTCAGCTGTTAAAAACAATAACATCATGGAATTTGCTGGCAAATGGATAGAACTAGAAAATATCATCCATGTGAGGTAGCCCAGACCCTGAAAGACAAACATGGTGTGTGCTTCCTCATAAATGGATATTAGTCATAGACAAAAAATATACATACCAGAACCCACAGGCCAGAGAATTCAAATAACAAGGAGGGCTCAAGGGGAGAATGCATGAATCTCACTATTAAGGGGAAACAGGATGGACACTGCTGGTGGATGGAGGGGGGCTAGATGGGGGAATTGGGTGAGAAAAAGGAGGGATCAAGTAGAGTGAGGTTAGAGAGAAAGAATACTGAGATAAACAACTGGAATCTGGGAGCTTTATTGGGATGACCTAGAAACCTAGAACAATGAAAGCTCCCCAGAATCTATGAGGATGACCCTATCAAAGACTCCTAGCAATGCGGGCTATGGAGCCTGTACTTGCCATCCTCTGTAACCAGACAAGATTTCCAGTGAAGGGATTAGGACACCAACTGAGCCACAAACCCTTCAAACTACAATTTGTCCTGCCTATAAGATGTGCTGGGGTATAGATGACACAGAAATTGTAGGAGTGACCAACTAATGACTGCCCCCGCTGGAGGCTCATACCCTGAGAGGAAGCCTACCCCTGAGGGCCAGGACCTACAGGCATGATACCCCAGAGACCTGAGATAGAATCAAACATGACTGGGAGAATATAGCCAGACTGAAAAAGAAGAGAAAGAGAGAGTAGACAGAGTCAAATAGATGCCATGTAGCCACCAAAGGAGACAGACACTGGACAGAAACTCACCTACAGGTAAACCACAAGCCTTGTGATAAAATGTGAAATAATAGGAATGGGTTAATTTAAGATGTAAGAGTTAGATAGAAATATGCATGAGCTAATTGGTCAAGCAGTGTTATAATTAATATAGTTTCTGTGTGATTATTTCGAGTCTGGGCAGTTTTGTTCATTTGAGAATGAACAAAAGTCTTCGCCAACAAGATGAAATACAGCTTCAGATGTGAGTTACTGCTGGAATGTGACTCCTCAATGTTTGCAGAGCTCCTATGTGAAACACTTGTGGAAATGTTGTGGGCGGATCCTACTGGGAGGTCTGTGAGTCACGAGGGCATGGCTCAAGGAGAATAAAGGAAATTCAGGCCCTTCCTCCTTTCTGATATCTCTCCCTGGCTATGCAGTCAATGTCTTTGCTCCAGCAGGCGTCCCATGAATTCAGTGCTGTCTTGCCACTGGCCCAGTTACAGACTGGAACCCTGACAGCTATAAACATAAACCTTTTCTCTTTGTATTCTTCATCTCGGATTTGGTACAAGGACAAAATGCTGACTGACAGATGCTTTCTGTGTTTTATTAGAAAGAAGCTGACTTTGTAACTCCAACACACTGAATCTACAGCTACCTCATAATTCCCCCTAAAATGAGAAAAGAGATACCATTCACCAGGTGTCCTATAAACAGCACTAAATGCCTTCTCCCCAAGACAAAGTTTTTTTTTACCTAAGAGGAAATTCTCTGTAACAATAAAAAAAATAAGCAGTAGGGGCTAGAGAGATAGCTCAGAGGTTAGGAACATTTTCTGATCTTGCAGATGACCAGGGTTTAGTTCGCAGCACCCACATGGACGCTTACAATCAATAACTCCTGTTGCAGGGGATCTGACACCTTTCCCGACCTCTACAGGCTCCCACATTCATGAGATGTAGGTACATCCATACAGAAAAAAATACACATAAAAATAAAATAAATAAATGTTTTTTAAAAGTAGATAAAGCATAGGAATGATAGTTTTTTGTTTTTTAATTTTTTATTTAAAAGTTTTTTTCATTTTATATACCAACCACAGTCTCCCTCCCTACCTTCCTCCTGTTCCATCTTCACCTTCCTTCCACCCAACCACCCCATCCACTCCTTCAAAAGGGTAAGGCTTCCCATGAGAAGTCAACAAAATCTGGCATATCAGGTTGAGACAGGACCAAGCCTCTACCCACCTGTATACAGGCTGAGCAAGGTATTCCTCCAGAAAGAATGGGCTCCAAAAAGCCAATTCATGCACCAGGGATAAATTCTGGTCCCACTGCTATTTAGCCCACATGCTGCCCAAGCCTATTCGGACCTAGGCAGATTCCCCAACTATCAGTCCAGAGTCAATGAGCTCCCACTGGCTCAGGTCAACTGTCTCTGTGGATTTCCCCATCATGGTCTTGATGCATTTGTTCATATAATCTCTCCTCCTCTCTTCGACTGGACTTTGGGAGCTCAGGCTAGTGCTTAGCTGTGGATCTCTGCATCTGCTTCCATCAGTTACTGGAAGAAGGTTCTATGATAACAACTAGGGTAATCGCCAATCTGATTACAGGGGAAGGCCAACTCAGATACCCTCTCCACTATTGCTTAGGGTCTCAGCTGGGGTCATCCTGTGGATTCCTGAGAATTTCCCTAGCACCAGATTCCTCCCTAACCCCATAAGGGTTCCCTCTTTCAACGTATTTCTTTCCTTGCTCTCCCTCTCTGTCCCTCCCCCCAATTCAATCATCCATTCCCTCAAGTTCTCTTCCTCCTCTCCCCCACCATGCTCACAATTTACTTAGGAGATCTACTTCTCCTTCCCAGTGGCATCCAAGCAAGTCTTTCTTATCCTCCCTGTTACCCAGCTTCTCAGGAGTTGTGGTTGTAGCCTGGTTATCCTTTTCTTTATGTCTAATATCCACTTGTAAGTGAGTACATACCATATTTGTTTTTCTGGTTACCTCACTCAGGATGTTTTTTTACTAGCTCCATCTATTTGCCTGCAAATTTCAAAATGTCATTGTTTTTTACTGCTGAGTAATACTTCATTGTGTAAACGTACCACATTTTCCTTATCCATTCTTTCGTTGTGGGTATCTAGGTTGTTTCCAGGTTCTGGTTATTATGAATAATGCTGTTATAAACATAGTTGAGCCAATGCCCTTGTGGTATGAGTGTGCATGCTTTGGGAATAGCCCCAAGAGTGGTACAGCTGGATCTTGAGATAGGAAAGATAGTTTGCAAAACACTGGAAATAAGACAAAAGAAGACAGTGATCCCCAGAGAGGGGAAATAATTGGGGCAAGAACTGTAATTGTCCCACTCTTAGACGGCCAATGAAGGAAGACAAATGCCTGGTAAACGCAATTAATTTAGGAAATGGAGATTAAGCCCTCAGGTGTCTGAGGATCCTTCCAGGGCTTGGAGATCAAGGCAGCTGAAGAACAGAGCAACAAAAAAGAAAAGAAACTGCAGAGATCTGAAAAGATTTTTGCACTGTGAAGTAGTGATCGGCACATGTGGGGGCAAATGCACAGCACTGAAGCAAGCCCCACCTGGCTTCCACAAGCACACCTCAGTGCTTCAAAGTCACAGGAATTAGTGATAATATAATAAAGAAGTCTATTTTCAGTAGTAGAAATTGTCTTCTTTAGAGTGAGCACCTAACTTAAAAGCGAGGCTCAATGGGATGAAACCTTCTCTAAGCAAAACAACCTGCGTATCAGAACAAGCTCCAAGGACACTGATAGAAGTATAGAAACATCCAGCACCCAACATGGTAAAAATTCACATCTGGCATCCTAACACATGTGCAAAGAAGGAAAATAAACCCACAATGAGGAAAGAAATCAATTAATCACAACCGCACAGAGCTAAAATAAATCTTAAAGTCTGAAGGGAAGGCAATGGGAACAGCTGCTGTAGCTCTTCTCCATATGCTGAACGCCATGTATAAAAGCAGAAGGTATTTTTAAAGACCAAAATTGTTCTTCTAGAATTAAAACCTCAACTGTACGGCATAAAAAAATACTCTATTAAAAAAACGCATTTAAAACCTTAAGAAGAGAAGAGCAGCAAATTGGACGACGGCATAACAACAGAAACCATTGGTATGAATTGCCAAAATAAAACACAGGGGAGGGAAACAAAGATGACGAGGACAAGGAGGGGGAGAAGAAACAGGAGAAAGAGGAGGAATAGGAGAAGAGAGAAGGAGAAGAGGAGGAGGAGAGAGCATCCAGGATCATAATACACAGGTAAGAAAGTCTGCAAAGAGAGGGAAGATATCTGAAGATTAAAAAATAAAATGTTTCAACAAGTGAGGAAAAACTGTAAATTTATAGAGTCAAAAACTACAGGGATTTTTTTACACGAAGAAAATTACACAAAGGCACATTATAGCCAAATGACTCAAAACCAAGGATAAAATATAAACCATAAAAGCAGACAGAAAAAAATATTCAGTTTATAATATGAAGGTAGTTGATTCAAAAGGGCATAAAAACCCGGGATATGTAGAGCATTTAAAACAGGTTAAAAATATAACACAAACACTCATAGAAATGCAAGGAGAAAGGAATTCACATTTAACAAGGGGAGATGAAAGGGGCCAGAGAGAGGGATTACACAGGTATCTGAGGATCCTTCCAGGGCTTGTGCTTTTGCTAAATATTAGAATTGTGGTCATGGGTTTATAATGATTCACTTACAAAAGAATTTAGTAGATTCTACATCTCCAATGTCAGTTATTTATTCTGCATCAACTACACAGCAATAAAGCTGCTAAAATCTATAAGACAAAAGGAAGGAAGGATTGGTGGTACATGTAAAATTAGACAAAGGCTGCATCCGTGTAGTGATATTTCATTTGTTTCTTAATAAATAAAGCTTGCCTGAAGATCAGAACACAAAACAGTCACACTAGTCACCCATCCAGGCCAGGCAGTGGTGACACACACCTGACTAGCTGCCACACTAGTCAGTCATAGATGCCAGGCAGTGCTGGTGCACGCCTTTAATCCCAACACTAGAGAGAAATATAAGGCGGGATGAGACAGGTACTCACTCTCTTTCCGTCTGAAGATTTCATAGCGGTAAGAGCTCTCTAGTGGCTAGGCTGCTTTGCTTTTCTGATCTTTAAGCAAGCATTATCTATTAAAATACAAATGAAATACCACTACACATCAGAGCCCACAATCTCTCTCTACACAGATGCAGTGACTCTACCCTGCCCTTTGTCCCACCCAGTATCCATCACCTGCAGTATATTCATTCTAAGTGCAATTTTGTTTTTCTTTGAAGTCTTATTCAGCTGGTGACCCCTCATCTCAGAGGGTAGCAGGAGAAAGGAGGCCTCCTCCTCTACCATAGTTTCAGGTTAACTCTCTTTGGCACCAGGAAATATTGACAGACAGTGGGAGGAGTTTCTAAACCCTGATTGTTACAGTCCAGTCATGTAAAGTCTTTTTGTTTCAAGCAACACTTAGGTAACATGGGAAGAGAGAAGCTCATAGAGTCCTCAGCATATTAAAACGTTATCAGTTCACTTCCCAACACAAAGTGAAAGTGTGTATAAGGTTATGAAATCATTGTAAGATCATATATGTCTTTGCTCTGAATCAATACCTTGTCTCTGGTTTTCTTTATGTAATAACGGGAAAAGTCATTGTCAACCTTCTCCTGTTCTACCCAGTTCCACCTAAAAGTGAGTCCTTAATATCTTTGTAGGAGGTGATTCATTTGTTAAAACATTGCTTAGAGAGGCCAGGAATATAATTCATTCAGAAAAGTGATTCCTCACAAACATGAGGGCATATAGTTGATCCTCAGAACAAAGATAAAAATGCCCAGCATGGTGGCATGCTCTTAAGACCCTAGCATGGGGAGGTAAAAACATGAGGACCCAGTGGCTAGCTAACCCATCATTATTGTCTAATTAGAGGGCGTCAGGCTATTGAGAGACCCCAGCCCTGAAGAGCTGGATAATACATGTGGGGATGGCATGAGGTTTATTGGAGTCCCCTACATGCCTGTGCACGCATTCACTTGTGCACACAGCCACACACATCTGCATAACTATTTTAAATAAATAAATGAAACCTAAAGCACCACCCTTCATCACTCAGAGAAAGGCTAGACCAATCTCTGACACCACAAGTTGGAAAACCTGATCATTCCAACATTTCAGAACGACTGTGGGTCCATTTCTCTACCGCGGGTACATAGAAATGGTTGGTCTTTGAAGCATACTGATGCTGGACTGTGATGTGACACATATTAACCTCCAATGTGGCCAACATGAATTTTTTTTGTTCGTTTGTTTTGGGGGGTTGTTATCTTTGTCATTGTTGTTGTTGCTTTAAGGTGGACATCTACTTAAGTGATGCTAAGGTGGTAAATTTCTATTGGATAGCCTTACTCCACAGTTTGAAAGATTTTTTTTTTAAGGAAAAGAAAAGGAGAACTGTGGCTGGTGTCTGTACTCCAAATGAAATGGACCTGGTGTCCCTCGCTGTCCATCACCCTTCCTGGAATGAGGAAGATATTTCTCAGTTGATAGGCAAGAACTTGATCCACAGACTCATCTTGCTAAGAATCTGAATTATGACTAGCTAATATATTCAGTCACATTTCCGTTTCTGAGAGCAGATGAAAGGTGGAATGCCTGGGTTTCGAAATTAATTCCCTTTATTCCTTTTCAAGACAGTTTCTGCACTGTAGAAGAGTACCTCTGCTCTCGGCTCATTTCTTATTTATGAGCCAAACTTCCTGTCTGAAGTATCTCCAGTTCTTCCCCAAAGCTAAAAGATTTCAAAGTAACTGAAGTCGAGATTTTTTTTTTCAAAGTGCCTAGTGATTCACTCCTTAAACTCCCATACTACTTTGAAATTAATTTAAAAAGAAGTCAGTATTCCAAGGTTAACTCCACATACCCACCTCTGTGTCAGAAAGGCTGCTGGCTCAATACAGTTATTGAAATAGCATTCTGATTTCAAGCAGGGGGGATCCAATCCAAATCGGCTTATACAAAAGAAGAGAGAAGGAATAAGGAAACAGAGAGACAAGAATAAATGTCTCCTACACACACATGCATGTGTGTGAGCATGTGTGTATTGGGCACACGTTTTATTCATATCTGGTTTTCCCTGTGGTTTTTCATCTATGCATCTCTACTACACATAGGGCTTTTTCTGCATGCCTCTGTATCTATCCATAAGTATCTCCAGGCTTCATCTGTCCACACAATGCCCAGGACAAGAACGCTGTCTCCTAACTTCTAATTTAAAACATTCCAGGAAAAGATTTTGATACTCTTCCCAAAGCCTGTGATGTTATCATTGTCTATCTCTACTCCAGAATCACAGTTTAGATAGAGAGGAAGAGGAAGGAGAAAGGGGAGGGAAAACAAAAATGATGGAAAGATGGAGGAGGTGATTAAGGCACCTAAGACTTCTAAGGGAATAATCAGACACTGGGAAAAACAGTCTAACGAGTAATCTTACACTTCACTTATAACCATATCCTCAAAATACACTAAGGCATTTTCATTTTATACATATCACATTTTAAAACAATAACCACTATTGCAAAAGATATGCAAGCTGCAATTAACAAAGATGTCTTAATTACATGGTCCAAAAAAAATAGTTGTAAACTACTTACAGTTTTATTTGACATATCAAAACTTTTCTCCTTGAGTTTTCACAACTGAAAACTCATTATTCTATCATGTACATTCATATGTTAGTTAAAATAACCACTTTATAAAATATGGTAGCTTCTTGCTTGCTTAACTATGGACGTGTTGAAGCTCATATTTTCTCAGTTACTGAGTCTCAGGTTACTGAGCAATGTTTTTCCAAGTATGGCCCTCTAGAAAACTAGACAGTTTTATTATAATACATTCAAACCACGACAAATCTCATCAATTTTCCAAATTTTTAAACTAGGATTTTTTTTTCCTGTTTCTGTTTTAGTTGTGGAAAGAATGATGTCTGTCAGATGAGAGAAGACATCGGGTGACAAGAAAACTAAACTCATATCATATCATCATGTGATCTCTGCCAATGGCCTCTTCATCTAATCTAGATTTGGACCTCTTTCTGGAGCCATATCCAGTGAACACCATTACAGCTCACTGCAAAACCCAGAACCGATGGATGCTCTCCCTGTATAGACATACACCTAAACACCTTGTGAATATTTGAAAGTTATATTAGAAAAAACTAAACATGTTCTCTTATAGACACATGTGACCACTAAAAGCACAAGCTATCTTTAAAGAATTCTTTACAGAAAAAGAATATTTGTTATAACCAAAAAATACAGAAAATATATGGAAAACATTTTATGAGATGATGCTATATGGTAGTTTTTGCCATTTGCTATGATATTTGTAGGCATTTGTATAAAATTAAATCTTTTCCAAAAAGATGATGATTAATTGCAAAGTATAATTTAGCCATATTAATGTATCACTATTTAATTTTTATGGTTGAATATTTATTTTTCTGTTTTCCAATTATAAGTAAGACTTAAAAACTCACATCTATAAAGGATTTTTCCAACATTTATTATTCTTTCCTAGAATGGAATTATTAGGTAAAAGGTGGTGAATTATTTTCAAACTCTTCACATATTATTAAATTACTCGAGACTAAAGGTACATCAGCCTTCCTCTTAGTAATGTCACCTAAGAGTGACTATTTCCCTTCATCTTTGTTATCACTAGAATGCCATATGACCGAAATATTTTAACCAAAGATTTTAAACAAAATTTTCAGGAGAGAAATTCAAACTGGACTTATTTTTTTTATTCACTGGTTGACTTCATCTGCCCCATGGCTAGTATCTCTATAATTGTTGCTTATTAAATGGAACAAAGCAGCTTTATCACCCATTGTTTACCCATACAGAATTTTGGAGTATCTGCCAGAATCTTACATGGTATTATGGAGTGTAGTTGTGCTTAGTTCCCCCTACCAAGAATGAAAACTATCCTCTGAATACACACATTAACTCCTTTATGCTCTACATGTTGCAAACTAATGACCTATCCCCTCAGTTCAGGAACCCGAAAATTTCAGTACACGGGTGGGATGCATCCACCCATTTATCCCATTGCCTTCTCCCTCTCCCTCTTCTCTGTAGTCTCTTTGAGTAGAAAACTTAAAAGTCTACTCATTTGACACAACAAGGGATCTGCTACCCTATAGAATCTGTTAAAATAGTATAATGTGTCTTTTCCATTTCCTGATACCATTTAACATCACTGAAGAAAGATGGTGGCTAATGAGGGTGTTCAAGGGAAAGATGGATAAGCTATGATTGTGTATCCATGGTAACCGTTCTACCAAACAAACCCGCAAAGGGATGTTCTCACCCACATAATACATTCTTGAGGTTTCTGGTGTGCAGTGGAGATACTCATGAAACTTGCTTATTTTCAGTCTCACTACGGTCACAAAAAGACTCCCAACAGATATGGCATGAAAGGTGATCTAAGGCCAGACTGTATATAGCTACCTCCATAGCGCTATGGGCAGAGACTGTATTTAATAAATTTTGACTTCTCCAAATAACTAATGCTGTACTTCATGCACAATAAAGTTTAATGAGATTATGCATTTGCTGAATCAAATCATTTCTACTGAAATTAAATGTGATCAATAAAGGATGAACTTAATTCTATCAGTGAAAATTTATTCTCTACAAAAAGCCAACTTTTATCACACTGTGTGGAGGGATGATTACATGTATGCAGTTACTGATCATAAAAATTTGTTCATCAGGCTTGGAGAATTTTTATCAGATATTTACTGTACATAATAAGGTTTAGCAATTTATTTTCTGAAAATTTATTTTACAGATAAATATATCCACACACAAAAACAAAAAAAAGTGCACATAAGTATTTGCTGCATTCTATTGAAAAGAAAATAAAGCTAACAGGTATTTTTATTACTAAAAGATTAGTTAAATAATAATTAGCCCATACATTTCTAACTTGACAGATAATGTAATTTCCTTGGTATGAACCAAAATGCACAGATAAACTGAGATCATAAGGGTTCACTCACACCCAGGATTCATTCAGAAGAATTGATACAAGTTCAAGGTTTGCCTGGGATATATAGTTAAACTTCAGGCCAGCCAAGACTACATAATATGTAAAACACTATCTCAAAAGAAGAATATATGTGCACTTGTGTGTATGCACTTATAGACAGACACCTAGATAGGTATGAAAGTTCTTCAAGAAAAAGCAGTATAAGGGAGAAAAATTAATTAAGAAAGAATGTATTCACAGAATAATATTATGTCATGTTGTATGTAAACAAATACTGTTGATGTTTTCTAGGGTAAAAACCAATTAAAACTAACAGCCAAGGATTTAGATATAAAGGATACATGTTTAATTTTCAACTCACTGCTTAAATTTTTATTCTGTGTTATGTCGTTATATCTCATAATCTTAAAGCACTAGAACAGAAATAAATTTGTAGTATTGCAAAAGTAAAGGGGGCTTCAGTGACCATAGCCTCAGAAGGGAGAGACAACAATTGCCTTATGGTATGTTCCTGAACACACAACTATTTAGTGACAGAATTCCAGCTGAGGCTAGGTTCCTTAAGTAATCTACAAGCTACGTGTCATTTCCTGAGCATGTACTGCATGCAATCAATTAGAAACATTATCCTAAGCATTTCAGATAGAATATCTTGAATTTTTAAGAACCCTTCTAAGAAACATGCTGGAAACTAGTTTTCATTTTTCAGGGCCTGTGTAAAGATTGAACAAATTCTCTTCTGCAGACAACATGAATCGCCAGCTAGTTTACACATCTGAACTCTTACCTCTATTATTTCATAAAGGTAAAACATTTCTATTAATCAATAAGAAAAATGAAGACCTTGCTAATAATCCAATAGCTGGTAAGTGTCAAACCTGGGACGTTAACTCTAAATGACACAATTCCTTAAGACCATTTATAGTGTGATAGAGTGGTTTTGAAGTTTTACAATGTATGAGTCAGTGAGTACACTAGAAAATCAGTATGATTCCTGTGTGTTCCGTGTACCTCTTTCTAATTCTGAAGCCAAAATCTCTTTATCAGCATTGACTACTGATGAGCAAACCTTGGCTCACTAAGGGAAAATTAACACTGAAAACACTGTAGAGTTCAAGTAAAATTCTTGGCACACAGAGCTGCTTCTCTTTTGGAAGGAATTTAAAAATTCCCCAAACAAAAATCTTAATGTTGCAAACTAATTACTGTGCATCTGCTACAATAATTACTACATTCAGTAATTTTCAATTCAATTCTCTTAAAATGGGGCTTCACAAAGCTTTCAGGGACAGGTATTTTAGTTTCATGACTCAACTTAAATTTTTTTTCATCCTCAATTTCATGTTTCCAACTGTATACACGGACAACACCACAAGAGACAAAGTTTTTGTCATCTCAGATCTACAGTTTTCCAGTTTCCAATTTACCCGGCTCTGGGACCAAGCTAAACAGATTGGATTTATTTCTGTGTTAAATTTCTCTTCTGCACAGTATATCTCTTCTTAAAAGGTGTGTGTGTGTGTGTGTGTGTGTGTGTGTGTGTGTGTGTGTGTCTGTTTAGGACCAGAACTGGGAATCAGATTCCCTAGAGCTGGAGCTTGTGAGCCACCTGACTGAAGAGCTGAGAACTGAATGTCAATCCTTAAAGGAACAGCAAGCATTTTTAACTACAAAGACATCTCTCCAGCCTCAAAATAGCATATTTTAAGTAGGCGCGTGCATATACAACTCATTTCTCATGAAAATTATACAATGTCACTTGTTTTTCCATTCCAGGACTTGCAGCCACTGTGGTCACAATGTTATCTTGTTATGTGACTGAAACACTACACCATCTTCAGTCTAACTGTGGTCATTTAACGAGTGTGAAGAATAAGAAAACAGTCTCACAGTCTTCTATACCCCTATGTCGTTACTTCATTCCTTTGTATCTATCCAGACTTCCACCTACTACTATTGCCAATTTCTACTTGTGGGGCTTCCTATGGTTACCATACTGCAAGTCTGCCAGTTATGGATTTGGTTCAGACTGAAGTAATCTGAAGAAGTTGTCATCTGGTTTTCATTTTTTAAAAAAAATTTATTTATTTATTATGTATACAATATTCTGTCTGTGTGTACGTCTGCACACCAGAAGAGCGCACCAGACCTCATTACAGATGGTTGTGAGCCACCATGTGGTTGCTGGGAATTGAACTCAGAACCTCTGGAAGAGCAGGCAGTACTCTTAACCGCTGAGCCATCTCTCCAGCCCCTGTTTTCATTTTTAAAATATTTTTAAAAATATTTTCTTTAGTATGGAATGCCACACTGAAACTCATTGCTTTGATGCTGTGGCTCTTGCATCATCTCAGTGATGACATTCTTTCTGGTGACAGTTCTGCAGAGTTCCCTGTCTTTGTCTCTCTATACAATGTATCTGGTGTCTGCCTGCTTGTTTCCTCTTCACCTCTTGTTTTGTGCAATTTGACCATAGATTGCCTTTGAAGAGTTGTCTTTGTTTCTCATTCTTGGAGTTCTTTAAGCTTCTTGAATTTATCTGTCTATAGCTTTCATAAATTTTGAAGACTTTTGGCTGTTATCTATTTAAATTGTTTCTATCCACACCCAGTACTTATTTTGTTCAGGGAGTACAAAAGTATAAATGTCTTAGCTACTTTCTCATTTCTGCAATAAAATACCCAGACAAAGACAAATTATGAAGGAAGGGTTGGTTTTAACTCATCTATCATTCCAGAGGGATGCAATTGTCATGGTCAAGGAGACAGGACTACAGGTAGGGACACATAGCTGCAGGAGCAGGAGGCTGGCTGGCCACCCACACTCAAAAAAGCAGAGAGTAACAGAAAGTGGGGCTATACTACAAAGTCTCTCCATTCCACCCACAGACATCAGGTGACCTACTTCCTCCTCTTCCTAAAGATTCCACGACCTCCAGAAACAGCACCCCCAACCAGGAACTAGTGTTCAAACATGTGCACCTATGGGGGACATTCTGTATTCAAACTACAACAGCAAACTTGAAGTTGTCTCCTAAGTCACTGATACTCTTTCATTTCTCTTGCGGTTTTACTTTGGATAGTTTCTATCTATTGCTTTGTCAAATTGATGTAGGAGGAAGGTGTCATGTCTGCGGGTGTAGCTCAGTGATAAATTACTTGCTTACTATGTGTAAGGCCCTGAATTTGACCACTTCCATCATTGCAAAAATATATATAATGTATTTATATATTTAATATGATACATAATATTTTTATATTTGATATAATATGCATGTATTAATATAAAATACATATAAATATTTTAAAGAGTCTGTCAACAGGCTTACAGGAATATATATGTATATGCTGTGGAGTAACAACATTTTTAGGACAAGAATGCTCTGTCTACTGTCTAACACATTGATAAATGACAATGTCATATTGTGATATCAGAAAGGCTGGACTCTCCTGGTTAAAGACTTAAGAGTTCTACAGCTTCGAAGATTAGGTTCAAAAACCAAAAAGGCTTCTGCCGATGTATTAGCTCTGGAAGTTAGATAGGGAATTGATCTTCCAATCTCTCTATTTTCATATTTCTAAAAGAGGTAATGAGACTACCTCATCTCCAAGTTGTGTCTCATGAATTAATATAAGCAAATTACCCAATGCCTATCATATAATAAGACCTCCTTAAAATGACAGTGTTTCTTGCTCTATTCATCAGCACATCCTCTTTCAATCTAATAATCAAATATTTTCAATGGCCTCTACTTTTTATTTGTAAAACACATTAACACATACACACACACACACACACACACACACACATACAATGCCCTCTGAGAAACCCCATAATGTGCAATCAGTCACCTAACCCACTTTGCTCTTCTCCCGGGTGTCCACTGTCAGCAATGATAGAAAATAGATTCAATATCCATTACGTTTGTTGACTGAGTCAGCAGAATTTTGAGGGGAAACATGTTAAGACAACATAAATAGAGCAGAATAACTGTGCCACAGAGCACACATGAGGAAATGGGGAAAACAGGATGAAGGACACCACACACGGGCTTTGGCTTATCAAATGGTCTTCCTTTGCTTTATCCTGACCGGAAAGAGTTAGTGTACAAGTATACCACAGGGTCTCTGAAGTTACCGTCACTCTACCCATTCAATTTTAAATTCTACTGCTCTGTTGGGGACATTTCAAAAATATTTATTACAAAGATACGCCATGAGATCATTCCAGAACATAAATGCCCTGTTTCTAATATTTCATAAATACCTTGAAATCTATACAATCCATTGTCCTCCTAAAAGAAAAGATGTTTCCTGATATATAGTGCTATGTTTCATGTTTTTATGTACATATTCCTGTTTCACAGAGTTCATGAGCTAGTTTTCACTGACGATAAAATGTCATGATGACAGGGAAAGTACACTATTCATGTTTTCTTCATTGCAAGTGAGCAGCCAGCACACTCAGATAACGGTACATTATCCATACTGGGTACTCTTTGCACCAAGGGAGCACTGGATTAAATCATTTAACCCTCACAGAAGTCAAATGCAGTGTTATCGACATGTCAGCATGGAATGAGGAAGTCAAGTAACTTGATCAAGATCACACAGCAGCGAGCAAAAGATCTGCACCTGGAGCGTCCTGTATCAATGCTCTGTCCTGCTTCTGAGAGCTTCCTTCTACTGAAATGAACTCCTGAATTACAACCTAGTATAAAAAATAAACAGAAACAGAACCAAACAACCTATTATTCAGGAGAAAAAAAAATCTGAGACCCAAGGGGAAGAGTGTCTAGTTCAAAGGAACATTGTTTCTTATTCGTTAACACAGTCATTAGTTAATACAGAGTGTCCAATGATGAGCATGTTCCTTGTATTGAGCTTAGAGAAAACTAAGAACCACCCAGAACCCAGGATATTAGCTTTCCTACACGGACTCGCTCCTCAGTGCACGCCAGTAAGGAGAAGTCAGGTGGGAGTCCCGAGGGAAGACTGCAATAACAGCAGAAGGGATTTACAGAAGCTCAAATGAAGGCAGCTGAGAGATCTCAAACAAACAAGAAAACATTGCTGAAGGGGTTGCCTTCACTCATCATGCAATGGAAAGGCTACCAAGGTGTTTCATCCAAAGGGAGAGAGCTTGTTTAGCAGAAAAGAAATTTACATCTCTACAAATAAACAGAATTTGTAGATGAGAATGACACAGGAGGAGGGGGAACGCACAGCTGAACTTTTGATGAGAATGGGGTAGCATGGGGAAAGAATGGATGAGCTTGAATTGAACAGACTCAAAGAAGCAAAACAAATCTCATGCATCATGAGCAGGAACAAATGTTCACCTACCCACAGTCTCATTTCTTCCCCTTAAGGTGAGAAGTTTCAGGCAGTTGACAGCCACCTGTGACAAGAAATGACACACACCATTGAGGACTCTCAAACTGATGTCATAACCTACGGCAGCTATTAGCCATACTCGAGTTTCAGAGCCACTAGAATGGTCAAGATAACCAGGAAACACTTACGACCAGAGAACATGAACAAGAAGTCCAGGCCTACAATTGTGTCAAACACACACACACACACACACACACACACACACACGAATCAGAAAGTGTTCAGGCCTTCAATCTGTTCATTCAGACGACCCCGCACAGCTGCCTCCAATACACACATAAGGTTCTGACTGCCTTCTGAAGTCAACTTTTCTATACATAAATACCCCTTAACTGAAGAAAGCAGACCAATGATCATTTCTATGGGTTCTGAAGAAAGAGGGCGCATGAATACAAGGGTTTGAGATAGAAACAGAATTTAGTCACCCTTCCTCTTGACCATCTCCTGCAACCCAGTACAACTTCTGCAAGCATTTCTCCCACACTCGTTGCAAACTTCCCAGCATCTTCTTGCCCGTGTTCTGATGGCTAAGAGAAACCTGAGGCAGGAAACACATCTACATCAATCCAGAGGGGGGTGGCAGCCTGTCAGAGCACAATATCTGAGACGACTTAAGAGTATTTTGCCTCTGCTACAGATCCTTGTAGCCCTGTGTCAAAACATTTTAGACGCATTGTGATTCGGAACAAGTTTCCTCCCTCAAGAAAAAAAGGGCAGACACAAGCTTTGACAGCCACTCTTTCTTCAATATAACCACATACCTACGTACACACACACACACGTGGATCAACTCATTTCCCAGCCTGATCTCCTCCCTTGCTTTGAAGCCAGCAAGCTCTAAACAAATCCTGTTCTTAATTGGTTTCTTCTAATTTGCCTACTTGTTAAAGCTCTTCATTAAAACACAGAAGGAAAATTCAGGTTATTTTCTTTCCATTCCTCTTCTTTGGATGGCAGGAAAAGATAAGTTCTTCAGAAATTGTCAAGACCCCACTGCTGTTTGGTTTTAGACTGGTGATTCTCTGGAATAAGGTGGGCAGGAGATGTGAGACTGGGTAATCCCATCTGCATTACCCTTCAGGACTGTCATTTCCACTATTGTTATTGTCAGCATGGTTTGTAGTCCTCTCTCGTGTGGTCTTCTTGGCTGAGGAATTGTTGTCATAAGATGCTGGTAACAATAACCTTTATGGAAATGAGTACATGCTAGAGGAGATACTTCCTTACAGATGCAGGAACCATTAATAGCATAGTTTTCAGGTCTATATACTTACAGATAAGCCATTTAGAAAAGTACTGGGACCCATTAGAACAAAGGTCAAGGGATCTCATTTAGCCTTCTTATCTCCATGTTCATTATCTCTGAGCATCTCCATATCAGGAACTTTCTTCTCCTTATAGCCTCAAACATGTTGAAAGATTTTTTTTTATTTCTTCTGAGACATTTGAGTATAATCAAGGGAAAAGTAAAAATTGTATTTTTGCCAAAAAGAATCATGTCAAGAAAGTACAGAAGTCTAAATAACCTTGAGGGCAATGGGAAAATGAGTTTTTCAATGTCTCTTCCAGACATCAACCCAATGTCTATTTCATATAAACGGACATACACAAACTAACTTCTCTAGATGTCACAAAGATTCTGTCTTGCTTCTTTTACTCTCCACTGGCATCTCTAACTGAATCTCTACCGCCTGGGATTGTAGACCAGAGTTTTGGAATTCTGTTCACTTTGTCACAGATAATTGAAATACACCAACAAGCAGATAGTGGTCTTCTGGTGTAGACTGATCCATGGACCTACCAGTCACTTAACTACTAAATACCACTGCACCTAGCCAACAGTAAAGCAAATAACAACATCAATAATAAATTCAAACGTAGCACCATCACCCATCAATCTGCTTTCCTCAAGCACCCCATCAAATTATACAGAAATAAAGAAAAAGTGGCTACCTTATCCTTAACAATCTTCTCATTAGAGCCGGAATCTTTTGTTATGGTTAACCCACCAGAGATGACCACTTCAACAAAGATCATAGCCATTTGAAAATCTTTATTCCACTCAGGACCTAGGAGTGACCCCAAGTGGGGTGTACAGAATACAAGGGTTTTGAAGACAAAAGCCACGTCCTGGCATCTTGCTGCATAGCTTCAGGCTTGGCGGCAGATTATCTTCAGAAGCAAACAATTTAACGGAAGCTAAGAAACTTGGTTGTCTACAGGGGGCTCAGCACAACCAGGCTAAGTTAACTATGAAATCCTGACTGTGACTTTCTAGAATAACATTTGATATTTTTTCCATAGGGTTCTCCATTACAGAACCCAAGTACTAGTTAAACCTGAAATTGCTTCAGCAAGAATACAAGATGGAGGAAACTCTGAATGCCCTGTCATGTTTTGTCCTCTCATTTGAATCAAGGGAGGGTTGTGTTCTACCTCTAATCCCAGTAGAACATTGTAGAACAGAAGCTCTTAGGTGCTGGAAGTTTACAAAGAATCTCTGAAGTACTGGGTATGCTGGATGGTTTTATATCAGATTCACCCAACTAACGTCAATTGAGAGGAGGGAACCTCAATTGGGAGGATGCCTTCATAAGATTGGGCTGTGGGCAAGCCTGTAGGACATTTTCTTAATTAGTGACCAATACAGGAGGGTCCAGCCCACTGTGGATGGTGCTATCTTTGGGCTGGTGGTCCTGAATTCTATAAGAAAGCAGGTTGAGCAAGCTATGAGAAACAAGGCTGTAAGTGGCACTCTGCCATGGCCTCTACATCTGCTCCTGCCTCCAGGTTCCTGCCCTGTTTAAGTTCCCATCCTGACTTCATTTGATGATGAACAGCGATATGGACATGTAAGCCAAAATAAACCCTTTTCATCCAACTTGCTTTTGGTCATAGTGTTTCATCATAGCAATAGAAACCCTAACTCAGACACCAGGTAAGAATCATACTTCCCCTTAGGCGAGCATGCTGCTGAAAAGTCCAAGACTCACAGAGGTGACACATGTAGGTATTCTGATGAAAAGCACTAGGTAAGGTCCAAGGTGACAATAGACGTACAGGTGACGATATCTTCCCCAGCCATAAAGTTACTCTTCTCTAGCGGGAGCTGGGGTCAGATGAATTCTGACCCAGACACTCTACTGCCATTACAGGGGGCTCGTTTTGAGTTTCTAGTTCTTGCCCGCATCTGCAAGCAGCAGTCTTGACTAGAGTAAATAGTGACGAGTGTAGCTTAAAGTCAAACAAGCCTACAATTACATTTCAGCTCTTCCCCTTACACAGAGTTAGCTAGCCACTTAACCTCTCTCAGTAGTCTTTGCTAGTGGCAATAAGATTTGAAGCGGCGCATTCATGAAGAGCCATATGGAAACTCACTCCTCCTCTAAGCGTTCCCTTTCTCCCCTGCCACTCTTCCTTACCCTCAGTTCCGCTGAACCAATGACTGTCAGCGTGATGCTAATGAAACAAATCTATTATCATTCATCTGAAACTGAATTCATTTATATAAATCAAGGCCAAAGGGAATGTCTTGCCCAAAAGCAGACTAATGCAGAAGCCAATACCTTGATGATATCCTCATCCTGGTCAACTGACAAGGAAGACATGGGTGTGGTTGTAATTTGAAACCGGAATAAAAGTCAGTTTTCTAAATGCTTTTCTAGATTGCAGTACTGACCAAACCTCAGTTTATGTGTGAATCTATTAAAATGCAGGCTTAAAAAAAGTTGCTTGGTCCTGGAAAAAGCCTGAGATCCTTCATTTAAGTTCCCAGATGATGTCCAGACTGCCGATCACCCAACAGTATGTTGAGCAGCCAGCCCTGCAGGACTCTCTAAAAGGCTTGTGTTAATTACTCGATGAATAATTCATCTTCAGTGTATGTAGATTAGCATAACATGACCAACTCATTCCAGATCCCTATCTGGGGATATTGTTTTTTTTTTTATCATTGCTTTTAGATATCATTGTTTTCTATGCTGAATTTACAGCAAGCTATGCTCAATTAGTCTGGTCTTTTGTAGCTGGTAAAGTGAAGGAGAAGTCCAAGAACAACCCATTAATACAGATCTACGACAGGCACTAACTTACTATGAGGGGACGACTGTTGGTGTGACCATGCCACACCTGCCTCACTGTTGATTGACATCTTTTTGAGAAAATAGATTTGAACAAGAGAGCATGAGAGACCGCCTCCTGTTGCGGAAAGATGTTTGTTCGTTCCCAGCTGTTCTGACCTGAAATGATCACACAGATACTATATTATCTGCAATATTGTTTGGCCAATAGCTTAAGTATATTTCTAGCTAGCTCTGATATCCTAAAGTAACCCATCTCCATTAATCTGTGCATCACAGCGAAGTCATGGCCCACCAGCAAAGTTTCAGCAGGCTCCAGCAGAGGCGTCTGTCTTCTGCAAGTGGCTAAATGGCTTCTCTCTAACTCTGCCTCTTTCTCCCAGCATTCAGTTTAGTTCACCTCCAGCCCCCTCCAGCTCTATTCTGCCTTGTGCAGGCCCAAAGTAGTTTCTTTATTAACCAATGGTAATAAAACATTCACAGCATACATCACCTCCCACATCACTCCTACTACTCCTTTTTCTTTTTAATGCAGCCTTAGATACTGATTATAGTGGAGTGGGGGTGGGATAAATGAAAAACATATAGTTAGCATTTCCTATGTTCTGTGGGGAGTGTTCTGCATTATATATTAAAACACTCTTAAGATTCTAAGATGAATGCTATGTAGCTTATCTTACAGGTGAGGAATCTACCACATCGAGAAGGGTTAACCAAACTGGCTCACACCCCCACAGGAAGACCTGATAAAGCAGGCTTCAAGGTGAATGCATCTAACTGTTAGCACCTCTTGTTTCAAGACACAGTGCTTTATGGATGTGCTGTGTCAGTCAGTGAGCTTGCACAGGTCGAATGGATTGGCTGATTTATTGACAGATTGGTTGATAATGTTGGCAGGGATCAATATGTCTTTTGGCCAACTCAACCCACAGCTTACTTTTATTGCTTCAATTTGGCTTATAATTGATGTGACTTTTGCTCTCCAGCCAGTTTGTGAATTAGAAGAACTCAATTTGAGCTCATATTTCACTGGAATCTGCCACTCAAAGCTTTATTAAGAAGGTCTCACTTGTTGAGCTTGGCATAAGACAGGAGTTCTGAGAGAGGAAACAAACTTATTACCATCTTTGAGATACAAATGCATTTGAGTTTTTCTGGTCAGTACATTCTGACTAATGGCCAGGATTAGATATATGAGCCAGCAAAGCGAGAAAGAACAACTAGACCTCAGGAATCAAGAGAACACAAATCCGGATTACGTTTCTTGTGGGAACGTAATGTGGCATTCTCATTCTCTTCCCCATCCTTTGCTCTCTCTCCAGTCACCACCCTCACCTGTATTTTAGTTTCTTTCCTGAAATCTCACATCATCAACATACATGCAGCTCTGTGTTGCCAGGATGCTCTCTGTGCTTACAATTCTCCACGCCCACCACCATGACAGCCTCTAGTTCAAAGTGTTGAGGAGAAAATGTTGCATTCAGTTCAGTTCCGTGTTCATTATAATTGAGAGTTGACACGCATGCAAGTACTTAGGCAACGATTTCCAGAACCCAAGGTAGCAATGGGACTTGAGGTATTTACAACCAAAGGGGCATGCCTATAGCAAACTCCTGAAACATCTGCCTACCTCTGGAGATGTGAAGAAGGACGCCTAAAAGAAATCCCACACTTGCTCAGAATTGAGAAATAAATGGTTGTTTATTTAGGGGTAGACTCACAAATCAGAATCCTCTGCTAGAACAGAGAACAGAAACAGAATCCAGCATCCAGAAAGAGAGTGGACGTACAGTCTACATTGGCTTATATAGTATAAGAGGCCATGCCCCAGTGGGCGGGTGACCACAAGCTGTAAGACTTCCTACAGCAGGGATGAGGGTAGAAATAGTCATGATATTCAGATCCAAAAGCAGAACAGAAAAGATAAAATTCCAAAAAAAAAAAAAATTCCCAGCAAGCATTTCTGTTCTGTGTGGGTGTGTTTTTTTTTTTTCCTCATTTAAACAACTCTTTTGCTCCACAACTGTCAGACTCAGTCACAGAGTTGAGTGTCAGATGAATGTTCCACGGGCTTCCAGTCCTTTGTGAGGAAAAGGAACAACAACAAAGTCAGTATATGATAACCTTTCCCCCATCTCTGCAATCTTGAAGGCCTGCTGTGTGTTAGGCCCTAGAGACGGGTTCTGGGTCCGGCAAAGGTAGTATAATCATATGAGAAAGAGTGAGGGTCCAACAATTATTCTACCCTAGAAAGGTTTCAAAGCATAGCCATCAGCTCCCTGCCCCGTATAGCCTGTGATGGGCCGTGGGATTCCAGTAGGAGCATAGAGGAGGACCTCCAGGGTTGTGCCTAAAATGTCTGTTTCTAGTCCTCACCCTAAACAAACGAACTTGGGAGCTGTGTTGTCGGCTTCACATCTTTATATACAGACTGCATGAGAGGAGGAAACCTTGATTTTGATTTGTGGTTGCAGAGTTTACCTCCAGAGTCAGCTGGCCCGCATTGCCTTGGGGTCTGTGATAAGGCAGGGGACAGATGAGGGAGCAAAGCTGCTCACTTGGTAGTCACTTGAGGAGAGGGAAAGAGGGGAGGAAGGGAAGGAAGGAGAGGAGGATCTGTGACAAGGGCCTCAGTATGACCTTTGAGGAAACGCTCCTGATGATCTACTTCCTCCAACTGTGCCCCCGTCTGACATTGCTGCAACCTCCTAACAGCACCATCAGGTGGGGACCATGCTTCAACCTGTGGGTTTGGGGAGTCCATTTGAAATCCCAACCCTAGCAGGAGCTCAGGGTGAGAGACCCAGGAAAAGCTGGTACCCCAGGTAATCTTTGTTCTTTTTCCCTTTTTAGTAAAGTATTTGAGAAGCATTAAAGTGAAGCCCGCAGTAACCACAGAGAAGAGAGATGTAAGAGGGACAAGAGACTCCCCCAAGGAGTGATGATAGTTGAGTGTCAAATGTATACACCAAGAAAAAACAGTGCTATGAGAATTCAAGGCAGCGAGGAAGGGAAAGGCCAGAAGCACAAAAACTTGACAAGCTCTGAGGCTCAGAAAACAGACAAATGGTTGAATCTTAGAATTCTATATGAAGAATGGGAAGGTTTGAACCTAGAGCCGGCCTGGAAAGTGCCCTGTATGCAAACCTGAAGGGAAGATTAAAGGAGTCTGCTGAAACAATTTCTCCAGCCAAGCATGGTGTTTCACACCTGTAACGCCAGTAGAATACACAGAAAGAGGGTTGCCACTACTCTGAGATTAATCCCAGCCACAGTATGAAGTCATACTGGAAAAAGAAGAAAGAAAATGAAAAGAAGAAAAGAAGGGAGGGAAGAGTAGGAAGAGATGGGGAAGGAAGGGGTAAGAAAGGAAAATAGACAGAAGAGGAGAGAAAAAAGAATACCCCATAAACACCACATCCAACACCAGATTCTCTAAATTGGACATTTTTTTAATCACTTCTCTGGTGTTCACATAGCCTGCTACTATACTGGCCTATAAAAAGCCTTCAATTCTCATTCAGCATGTTGAAATGAAATAGAAACAGAAGGCCTCATTACATCTAAGGCTGCTTTCAAAAAGGAATGAACTTCTTGAGTTCCGACCTGAGCAGTCTTACATAAAGTTGGAGAGATACCCTACAAAGTGTCCTTCTACACGCTCCTGAAAGGCTAAGCAGACAAGGATGCCTTCATCTGAGACACCCACCTTTCCTGCACTACTGCATAGCCCTAAACTCACCTGTTACACAGGAGAGGCTAGGGATCTCCTACGGTCTCCCTCCTAGGACCAGGCATTTCAGCTGACCACAAGTCATGTCTCCCTTCCTCTGACTGATTCTGTCCTGGGACTTAGATCCTATAGCTAAAGTTTTCAAAAAATAAAAAATAAAAACATGTAGAGAATCAGGATACACTTTGGGGAATACCAAAGAGTAAGTGCATAATTTTTCCAAAAAGCTTGCAGAGTCAGGTGAGCTCTCTGAGGGGTGGCTCAGAGAGTAAGGTTCATGAAGACCAGAGTTCGGGTACCCAGAAACCATGTAAAGATGGACACAGTGTGAACATCTGTAACCCCAGCTCTCCAACATGTGGAAGGAAGAAAGAGACAGAAAACCTTTGCAAACTCGGGGACCAGCCAGCCTGTCAGTGCTCAGATCATCAGGAGCCTGTCTTCAACATGCAGGCTGTGGCACATGCATGCCCATTGTCACACACATGAATACAACATACACAAGAGTGTCTATGTGTACACATGCACACACACAAACACACACACACACACACACACACACGTTTTTTACGTACACAGAAAAGTCTGCCTAGCTGTCTTATTTTCTTCCTTCCTTCTTTCCTTCCCTCCCTCTCTCCTTCCCTTCTTCCTTCCTTCCTCCCTCTCTTGCTTCCCTCCTTCCTTTTTCCCTCCCTCCTTCCCTCCATCTCTCCTTCCTCCCTCCTTTTCTTCCCTCCTTCCTTCCTTTTACTTCCTGTTTCCTTTTAATAGCAACAGGCCCCACTCGCATTTAGTACAGTCACCTGAGGTGTGATTGAGAGGAAATCGCTGCTTGTCATTTCCGGCTCTGTGGGAAGCATCATCCAGTCAAACTTAACTAAGCCTTTTACTTCCTACTTCTGCTCCTCATCAATTGCAGCCTGTCAGCCTGCAGCACGAACACCAGCAGAGAGCCCTTCACCCCGGCCCTCTGCATAGAGCAATTGCTCCTGCCTCACAGACGAAATCTCCAGGTCATTGTGTTCTTTCTCCATTAGAAGAAGCTCCCTCCCAGAGCGACATGCCAGCCCTGTTTAGGGACTATTTAGAGCAAAGTGAGGCTTTAATTCCCTGCTTTGGCCTCTCTGTGCCTTCCTTACCCACCCCTGCCACTCAGCAGCACCACAGGGAACCCCAGCTTCCTAAGAGAAGCATGCAATGTTCCATGTTACTGACATTTTCTCTCACACTTTGGAGGTTTTTCGGAGTTGGAATTTAGAACTAGCGGCATTAGCAGCTCGCAATGGCAAGGAGATGAGCACACCCAAGGGTGGGCTGGACTTCAGCACTCCCAGGAAGGATGGGGCTTTGAAATCTAATTAAATGAGACTTGGCATCAAGACAGTGAAGGAATGCTGAAGCCACTTAATTCCTCACGATGTGGACAAGACAATATCTCCGCACTGACGCCACTACTACTTGAGTTTTCTCATGATACCAAATGCATTCCTAACTGAGTGTGTGTCTGTGATGCTTGCCAGGCATCTACAGGAGTCACTAGTATTTGATAATTAGTTCACACCTCCTTCTCTCGTCCTTATGCAACTCTTCTAAATATATTAGGTCACTCTTGTGGGGGAGGGAACCTCTTATATTGGTTCTTCAGATGCCAGTCACCTCCATTTTGCTATTTTCTCATGATTTGTTTTGTTAGACAAGAGTCTCTCACGGAAACCCTGGGCTCACTGAACATTCGGCTACCTCACCCTCCCCAGAGCTGCGATCACAAGCTCACACTACCACATCTGACTCTTTACACGGGTTCGGAGGCCTTGGTACTTTTATGGAGAGAATTTTCCCTGTACGGAGTGTGCTATCTTCCCAATCGAATTATTTGTGTTCAGGATGTTTGAAACCTAGGGATGAACAGAGAGATTGGATTTGTGCAGCTAAAACCTGTCAGCCTATATGTCTATCCCCCACCCACCCACTCCCAGAACAGATTTTCAGTGAATGAGAGTCAGCACCCCAGGAAACACGGCTGCTCGAGCTGCAACTACTACATTCTCCATTCCCTGATTCCCTTCTCATTCTTTCATCCTGCCTGAGTCTCCTCTGTTCTTAAACTTCTAGCCATCTTATAGTCGGCTTTGGACCACACCTCTGATTTCCCTGGTAACACATTCATTTTAAAGGGGAAAATATCAAAGG
Source organism: Dicrostonyx torquatus (assembly GCA_028555095.1). Taxonomy (NCBI): domain Eukaryota; kingdom Metazoa; phylum Chordata; class Mammalia; order Rodentia; family Cricetidae; genus Dicrostonyx; species Dicrostonyx torquatus. The sequence goes on along the minus strand of JAQHUG010000306.1, from coordinate 514,705 downwards.
GCCCCTCCTTAAAATACCATCTTAAAGTGGGCAAAGTCCAGGTAGCAGGGACTTTCTGAGACCCGGTAATGGCATCAATTTCCTCCAAGTAAAGCATAGCTATTTCATAGATTTATATTTAAGACTTTTGAAAAACATTCTCTAATCTACTCTGTTATGCGATTAGGGGTTAAACGAATGGAGTCTGGGGTCTAGCTCTAACCCTAGGTGAACACATGACAGTCTGAAAGATTATAAAACAAAAAAGAGAAAGATTATAGAAGCATGAAGACATGTTTTGTTCCCACCGTAAAGATGAATCCAAACAGGTCCCTCAGTCACCAGGTCAGGAAAAACAGCCCACTCGGAAAGCTGTAACTCAAAAATTAAAGAAGTGTGGTGCACCTGAAGGCATGTTTATAAGCTGTAGGTCGTCCTTTGAATGAAAGACATGCTTGAATATCACAGAACCTTCCTCAATGCAGCTATTTATAGACCCTCGCTCTAAACATGTCTGCTTTTTGAGTTCAAGCTCAGAATGTGTCGCCTTTTCCTTTCTCTCTTTCATCATCCTTTTCAAACACAAGCCAAAACCATATGGCTGTTTGCACCAACATGGGGCATTTTCTCTTCCCTGCCACCTTCCACAGACCCACTACACAGGTAACTGTTCCCATTCTTCCATCATAGAGCTTGCCTACCTTTTGGACCTCCAACTCCAGAGCATAATTTTCTCCCCTTCTCTATTGCTCTCCTTCCAGGAGTTGCCAAGATCTCCACCCTGACAACCCTGTTGTTTTCCTCTCAAGCAGAGTAGATACAGAAACCTGTCCTGGCTCTGATGGTCATGAGAACAGAAAAAAAATGCCACAAGCAAAGGTCAGCCAAAGGTAACCCTAGGCATGATGAAAAGGGAATGTAGAAAACAAAGACAAATATCACAGTGCAGATGGTGGCCCCAGAAGCTCCAGAAGCCCCTAGTCAAGGAGAGATTAACCTGTCTCTTAACAAAGGTGTGGAAATTTTTACCATTATCTGCCACACACTCCAGTACAGAATGGCCAGGGGAGTTATCTGGAGGTTAACCAAATGAGTAATTAGGATGAAAAGACATCTACACTTGCCCTTGAGAATTCCTTGGAGAGTCAGGAGCTGTCCTGCAGATGCTTTGTGCTCTTCTGGGTCAAGTGTGACACCTGCTGGCTGGTCATGGGGAAAACCTAGGATTCATTTTGCTAGATATTTATCTGGGGATATTGCAATACAAATAGCTTCTAGATCAGCATTTCTCAATCTATGTCGCATAACAGATATCCTCACTATCAAATATTTACATTACTATTCATCACAGTAGCAAAATTAGAGTTATGAAGTATCAATGAAATGATTTTATGATTGAAGGTCACCACAACATGAAGAACTGTATTAAAGGGTTGCAAATTTAGGAAGGTTGAGAACCACTGTTCGAGATGGACATTGTTATGTTTTAAATAGACACTGGGCTTCGTCAGTTTGGTCCTCACGTCCAGGTTCTGGTTCCATGGCTAAAATTGTTTCTAGATCCTAAAAGAACAAAGGATGTATCTAGAGGGTAAGTCACCATGATAGGAAGGTGCCACAGAAAGAAGGCTGCGCACAAAGAGGTCTGTCTGGAGGGCAGCATCTGCCTCTTTGTAGACAGAGAACTTTCAGTAGATTGCTTCTTCTGTTTCTTTGTCATCATTATTGTTGGCTGTTTTCTTTTACCTTATCTCCCAGTTTTCCATGTTAGAGTAATATATTTTACCTGGAGTGCATGTAGAAGCCATGAAGGTAGAAATGGATTATTATCAGAAAGAGGAGGAGCTACAAAAAACTTTAAGGGAGAGTAGAAAATAGAACACAAATGATATGAACACAGGGAATGGAATACTGAAAGTGGAGAGGTTTGAGTGGGAAGGGAGTTAGATGAGTAGATAGGAGGAGCGATAACCAACACCAAGGGCATACAAAAAACTGATATGGAAACTTATTATTTTAAAAAGTTATTAAAATTGTAATTAAAAGTAAGTTTGAATAGAGCTAGCTTACGTGAGTGAACAATGTTCTTCTCAGAAGCCTTAGATGATGATGATGATAATGGCGATGATGATGGTGATTAAGAAGATGATGACTTTTTGGCAAGATTATTATTATTATTAAAATTCCAGTTGGTATGGGATACTAACTTGTGTGTGGTTGGTCAGGGAGACACCAAAGGCTCCCAAAACAATATTACTGTCATTGCTTTTAGTTGCCCACAGAACTTGATAGCAAAACCCATTGCCAAGAGGAGAAAAGTCATCAACAATCTTACTTTGTTGTAATGTCTGTGAGCTAGAGTAAGACCATGTTGGCAAGATTACAATCATGGCATAAATGTTATAAGATTAACCAACCACTTTCTGGTTGGATTTGAGGCTTATTTCACAGGAAGGAACTCATGTTTGGTACTATAAAATCTAGTCAAGAGCACATAGCTGGGGAGAGCATCAACTCTAGGGGAAACCCAACACTATCATTTCCTATGTAGACACCTGGTAAACTTGACTTCTAAATACCCATGTTTATATCCATAGATTGGTGCTACTCTCATATTTTATAGGAGAAGTGTCCTACTGTAGCAGGTGGAGGTTAATGAAAAGACTCATAACTAGTTAAAGTGCTAAAAAAAATTATAATGGAGCGGTTGTTCCCAAGTAGACCATCTATTTCATCCCTTCCAAGACTCTGGAAATATCATGGAAGAAGAAATGGAAAGACAAGAAGAGTGAAAGGATAGGAAGGTGTGTTATACAACAACATCACCTGCCATGACATAATCATTGTACTCATGAGCCCATTGCACTGTGGTTACCTACATAAGACCTGCACCATAGAGGGCCTAACAACCTTTCATCATAGAAGAGGGAAGGACTCATGAACTCTGTCCCTCACTGACAGAGTATAGACAGTTAATGGTGACTCAGAAAAGGGATGTCACTTTCTTCAGTTGTGTAGCCATGGATAATTTATTCATGCCCCAGTAAATAATCTCCCACCCATTCACATGCAAACTATTCTAATTAAGTGCAATGGTACACACCTCAATTGACTAGTGATAACTGAAATCTCAGTAGGAGGAGTTAGCTGAGAGGAGGTGGTGTGGATCAGGAGAGGGAGGAGTTAATGAGGGAGGTGGTGTGGATCAGGAGAGGGA
>JAQHUG010000306.1:452602-478551 GCA_028555095.1 Dicrostonyx torquatus | reverse complement strand
ATAAGAGCTAGCAAGAAATAAGAACTAGGATAAGGTTGAATTTTCAAAACTAATAAATATCTGTGTCGTGATTTGGGGGCTGGGTGGTGGCTCAAAAGAAAGCCTGTTACAGTTTTTGTTTGCTTTTAATTAATATTCTTATTTTCTTTTTTATTTTTATTATTTATTTAAATTTTCCTTTTGGACATAACAAGGGTGAAGAGGGACTGCGAAATGAGGGGGGTTGGGATACATTATGTGAAATTCCTATGATTTCAATAAAAATTATGTTTGAAAAATAAAAGAAAAAAACATCTTAAGCAATGTATTTCTGATCACTTGAAGTTTTCAAATAAATAGCTCAGGCTGGTTTCTTTACTGAACAATGACTATTGTCTGCTCCATCATTATGAGTCTGGACCACAAATATAAAGCTTTTTAAAAGGGATTACATAAAACCCATTAACATCTTCAACAAAATCTGTTTTGTGTCAGGCACTGACCTTGGCATTTGAAAGACAACTTGATTATGGCATTGGTCCTGCCATTAGGATGCTCAAGTGCTAATGGAAGAGATAAAGATGCAACCCTCTCCATGCGGCAAGGTGTGTACTTCATAGAGTGGGGTAACCGGAGTTCAATGGATAAACAAAACCAGTAGAAGGAATACAGAGTTCTAGTTTGCCTCGAGTCATCTGACAAAAAGGAAAACTGATGAAAACTAACTTGTGAAGGAAAGTGTTTGTCTTACATATCCCAAGTCACAGTCCATTGACGGAAGCCAAGGCAGGAACTCTACACAGGAACCTGAAGGCCAAAACTTGGAGGTCAGAACTAAGGCAGGGTACTTGGGGGAGTGCTGCTGACTGGCTTGTTTCTTGTGGTGGTTTCTTCAGCCTGCTTTCTTACACAACCCAGGACCACAAGACCAACCATCCAGGGGCGATACTTCCCAAATCAATCATTAATTAAGAAAATGCCCTACAAATATGCTTATAGGTAATCTGATGAAGGTCCCCTTCCCAGATAACTCTAGCTTGTATCAGTTTGAGACAAAACTAACTAGGATACACACACACACACACACACACACACACACACACACACACACACACACACTCAAGGGCACAAGTGTACCAGTTTTATCAGATTGGCCTAAATAATTGGAGACTGTGAACTCAATCACAACCGGCTGCATGCTAAGGAGTCAGAGGATCTCAATAGATGCTCAATCTAAGACCAGAAAGCCACAGAGCAAGGGCCAAGCAATAATGCAGACCTAGTCTGAGGGCGAAGGCCTCGAATCTTCCTGGAGAATCACCAGGGTATGTCCAGGTTGAAAAGCCAACGAATCAGGAGTCACACGTCCGCAATAAAGAGCAGCAAAGGAAGTACTTGCTCAAGAAGAAAGAAGCTTGCACATTCCAGCTGGCTTCCTTTTCTACCTCTCCTTGCTTCAGGTCCCAGCCTATCACACAGTGCTGCTCTCATTCGAGTCTCTCCGACATGCTCAGCTGCAGTCTCATAGACAGTTGTCTCTGGAAATGCCCAAACAGACGTACAAGCGCATTTTTACCAGTCTTTTGGGCACCTTGTAATCCAATCAATTTGACAACCAAGATTGACTGTCACGAGAAGGCGAAAAGCAAAGAACCCAGCCCCCTTCATCTCGTAGTTCAGTCACCTTCTTGGGAGTGGCGAGAAGAAAGAGGAGTGAAATGGTGTAACACGAAAGGTTTGAGGGACTGTGATGCAGGATTGTAAAGATGATAAATAGCAAAGCCACCAGAATGAGTCTTGAAGAATAAGCACCAGCCTGCGGGGGAAAGGCATGGTCATAAGATTACAAGACAAACAAGTGTATAACAACCTAGATGGGGGTCATATAAGGCACCTGTAGACCTCTGCTTAATTAATAGTTGCTCCTCGTGTCCTTCAACTGGTGATGTTCATGCTCTGTAAAACCACATGATGAATAGTCTTGGCACTAAGATGGTTCAGCAAACCATACTGATAGACTACTCTCTGGCAACAGACAAAGCTAGATGCTAAACTAGAGATGGGTTTTTACTAGCGGTAACTACTGTGGTAGGCATAAGAGTACAGCATGAACTTAATTTGTGCAAAAGTGACAGAGAATTTGCAAAGAATAAGGAGATAGGGAAAGGGCAAGGTGGTCTCAATGGAGTCAGAGACAAGAAAAACAACAAAAGGTAAGTGCTTCGGGAGCTCCTTCTTCTTCAACTAATGGCTTTTAAGATACCAGCCCACTGGGGCGTGGTTTCATCCTTTTAAAAAGCGGTGGCAGTGCACTGCTCGCTCTCTTGCTTCCGGCTCCCGTTCTGACTGCTAGACTCTGTTTCCTGTTTGCGACCAGAGGACTGTGGTTTGGGACATTGATCTCTAAGTTTTATCCCCTCCAATAAATAACCCCTTTTTAATCAAACTGGTGTAGGATTGTTTTGCGTCTTTAGGTAAGTCAACATAAATGCAATTAGGTCACCTGTATCTGATGTACAGAACCAGAGTTGTAGGTGGTTGTGGCAGGTTGGTGTGTGGGACATGGATGTTGGGACCTGAACTGGGGTCCCATGGAAGAGCAGTGTGCATGCTGAACCACTAAACCATCTCTCTATACTCATAGTTACTGTGTTGTTGCTGTGACAAAATGCCTGACCGAAATAAACCTAAGGAGAGGGGAGTGATTTTAGTCTACATTTCGATGGGACAGTCCATTAGATCCAGAAAGTCATGATGCCAATAGCTTGAGGCGGCTGGCCACTTTTAACCTGAGTTTTCATTGCTCTGTGTTTCCTGATTAAAGACATGTAGATATCTCCTATTTATTTAGCTCAGGATGCTGGCCATAGAATGGTTTTATTCACATTCAGGGTGGGTCCTCTCATCTGAACCTAAAGTAGAAAATCTTTCACAGGCAAGTTTAGTAGCCATTTTCATTCAAACTACCACAGCCATGGAAACAGGAATCATAAAATAATATCAGAGATGGGGAGAGCCTGAGGGATGCCAACAACTATCGACTCCAACCACATTGCTTAGCTGTTAGAAGGTTCCCACTGCTTGCTACCTGAAAAATCTAACCTGAATTCAACATAGGCATTGGCTCTTCATTCAGAAAGTCTTCTACAACTGATTGGTGAGAACCCAGTCCGGATGGGATCTCTTGATGTGCAGGCTCATTGTCTCTGTGCCTTCACTGATGTATCTCTGCCTTTCTGTCCCCATGTCAGCTTCTCCTCTACACTTGAAGTTCCTTGCTAGTCCTGTCCCAGTTTGTAATTCTAGCACCAATGAAACATCTGACATTAAAAGGTACCCCATACTCACCAGCTAATTGATTGGTTAGAAACCTGCTCAGAATGTCTGAGCACAGACATGGGACCCAGTAGATGAAACTGTGTGACTCTTTCCATTCAACCTGAGGGCTTCTGGAAAATCCTTCCCCAAACAAAAGTCTTCACAGGACTCTGTGTCTGCTTGGAGACCCCAAGATGTCACAGACAGTCCTTCCTAGAGTCCCTGTTCCTTCCCCAGGCATCTACTCTTTCTCTATACATCCCAGTGGAGATCCTAGGGCCAGCAATCAGAATCTCATATAGAATACACTTAGAATGAATCTTCCAAATGCTCTAATGATGGTAGCAACTGGAACATTGTCCTCTAGGACTATTGCCACGAGAGGAGACATTGTAGTGCTATGACACATTGTCTCCTTCAATCACTCTTTTGTACTCAGTTTTTCAGTCATTCATGACCCCTACTTTATTATATTATTTCATAGGCTCCATCCATACATGTTTGCCTGATATTTCTTTGTGATTGTATTTGGAATTTACTTCCTTTTTTTTTTTTTTGCTTTTGTTGGTGCTGTTACTTCAGAAATGTCACAGAAATAGCATTTCTTCTTCTTAGCAGATCATTTTAAGAGTTGCCGAATGTTGGCAGGTCTGTGTGCAGGCACCTCTCATGGTCTGTGTTTTCATATCTCTTCATGCCAGGCAGCGGGACAGGTTTTATGCTGGATGGCTCGGACACAGCACTAGCTTGTCTGGAGCACAGTGATAAACAAGGTCTGTACCCTGTCGGTGTTTAGTGAGAAACAGGCGAGTCTCATCTGCTTTGAATACAAGTCACGGTAAAAACAAAACCTAGACGATGAGTGTTCTGCCTTTATTTGAATCCTTCCAGACTTGATAGGAAACTTATTGGTAGACAAAACAGGGATCCACTACTGTCCTTCAGACACTTTACCTGAAGTAGCCAAGCAGAGGTCCAGACTGGGCACATAGAGGTGCAGAGGGAACAGTCATTGTGATTGAGAAAGTGTTCATTCATGGGTGAGAGAAATGCCTTTCAATGTCATCGTCACCAATGCCAGTTTTCAGGGGTGAGTTTCAGGAACAAAGAAAAACAACCTTTATGTCTTTGGTATGAACAGGCATTTAAGGAAATGTATGCTTTTAATAAAAATGAAAAAAAAATGAGTTGCTAAGAGACAAGACCCTACCTAGGCCCATTAGGGGCTTATTCCAATAACAACTGGTTGTGGATGGGTTTCCTCGGAAACAGTTGCTAGACATGCCTAAGTATCAATGCTGAGAAAGAATAACATCTTTTTAATAGATGCACACGAGGACTGTAAAAGAATTTCATCTGAGGCCATGGACTAACCGTGAGATTAGGATACAGCCATGAAAAGGATAGTCAAGTACCATCTTCATGCATGTGCTGTTCTTGTCCTGTTTCCTCAGATAAAAGCAGCATATGTTTATGGGGAAGTGTTTCTGATTGTCAAGAAGAAAACCAAGTTAGAAGTGCGGTTGCCCTTTTTCTCCCCTGTGCGTTGGTTTTTCCTCATAAATCAGCCAGCCCTGCAGTAACTTTGAAAAACTTTCTAGATTGGCACAAGAGTGGCTGTGGCTTTATTTTACATAAATAAAAATGACCTGTTCCATTCCCAGACTTACTACACATTCCCCATGATGTCTTAGAGATCATCTGTTGTCTGGGCAGTGAGGTGCTCTTCACTGTCCTTGACCCCTGCACTCCACATTAGACAGAATATGACATATTTTTTTCATTCACTAATGTATATTAGCCATACAACATAACGGGTAGCATTATGAAAGACAATGGCCTTAATCCACTCTCCAATATGTCTTACTGCGTTTTCATTCCTTCGCTTACAGGGGCAATGTTGCAGTGAACATCCCTGTATACATCTCTGCAAACTGATGAGTTCCATATTTAAGAAAAACTGCCAAAAATAAAATCGCCGAGTCAAACGGCACGTGTTTATTTTTATCGGTGTTGCCAAAATTGCTCCCTAAATATATCGCACTACTTTATTCCCCCGCTAGCCACACAGACTATTTTGGGACTCTCCTCACGTCCTAAAGAAACACTGGACACCACAGCACCTAAAAGTCTTCATGACTCTGATAAAATATGTCATTCTTTATGCGTGGCTACGAGTTTAACGTGTATCATTAACTTTCCTCTTTCAATAGCTTTTCTGTTTATGGTCGTTGCCCACTTTTCTACTGAGCTGTGATCATCTTAGTAACACCTAAATACTCTTTCCTTAATAAGGAAATTAACCCCTTAAATTTCCAGATATTTCTTTGCTTAGAAACATTTGTCAACTCAGACCCTCATTATTTCCACACGGTACCATCTCCCCAGATCTGCAATATGTTTTTTTTAAAAATATTGTCCTAATGTCTTGAAGTCGTGTAGCTGACATTCTATGAAATTTGACATCCCAAAGTAAAAGGTTAAGTAATATTAAGGCAAAATGTTAGTGAATTCAATTTTGTTAGAATGTGGTCATATATATGTGATAGAATAAATAGAGGCTAAAATAAAAAAGAAATCTATTCATACCCTCAACACAGGATTCCTTTACTCCTTAACCAATTGGTGTATATGAAAACGCTTCTACTGATACAAAATCCTAATTTATATATTTTTCTAGGTTGTTTTCTTATTACCAAAATAAGACCATCAGGGAGAAAAAGAAGCGCACTTTGTATCCAAGAATTCAGCTCAAGTCTTCGCAGTCACTAACGGCTGAAGAGGCAAAATGTTATAATGGCCCTGATAACAAGCTAATTTATGTCTGTGCCCTCAGAGCCTTTGGCAACTTCCCACTCTGCCTCTGGCCACGGCAATGTGGCTTACTTTGGCCAATCAGACAACCTGAAACTCAGTGACAAAAAGTCTCGCACATTTCTGATCTCTCAAATGTTGCTACTAGAAGAGTTCATTACCCTAAGAAGACCACACAGAGCAAAGCTGGATTGTCCCTGCCAATTCTCCAAACGTGCAAGAAAGCAGCCAAGACCAATAAAGCTCCTCAGCTGCTTGTAAACTCAGGAGCAGTAACAAGTCACCGAGTGAGGGCCTGCATTGGTGAAGGAATCCTATTATAATCATCCTCACTGCGTCCCAGGTTTCAAAGATAAATGCTGTGAATTTGTACTGAATAGTTTTATGGCAACTTGACACAAGCTAAAGTCATCTGAGGAGAGGGAACTCCAGTTAAGAAAATGCCTCCTAAGATCTTTCTGGAAGCAAGCCCGTAGGGCATTTTCTTAATTGGTGATTTATGGGGAAGGGTGAAGCCCACTGTGGATTGTGTTATCCCTGGGCTGGTGGCCCCAGCTTCTTTAAGAAAGCAGGCTGAACAAGCCATGAGGAGCAAACCCAGTTAGCAGCACCCTTCCACGGCCTCTCATCAGCTCCTGCTTTCTTTGAGTTCCTATCCTGAGTTCCTTCAACGATGGACTAGGATATGGAAGTGTAAGTCCCATTGGAAACCAATCCCAAACCAGTCTAAAAGCAGATTCGATGTTGTCAGCCCTCCTAGGCCTAATTCTGGGCAAGCAATTATGGCACTTTATAGCAAGCATCTGGTACCAGTTTGGTTTTTCCTTAAAACAGACTTCTGAGGACAAAAAGCCTGCCTTTGATGCCTATGTGCTTTACTGTTGGCCCATTTTCTGGAATAGGTTAAATGATAAATGACTACTAGTCAATCATGTGTGTGTGCATATGTGTGCACTGTGTTATGTAATATACTACAAATTTAATATAACATATGCTATATATTATATGTTATATATATATACGATATATATATATATACAATAGCAATGTAGAGGTCTGATGCCATATTATAGTCACAAAGAATTTTATAAAATACAAATTTCTAGACACATACTGAATCATTATTTCAGGGTTAGATCCCAGACATGACCACAAGGTGATTATGAATTTATCTGCCAATAAGAGAATACTGTAGAATATCAGTGGACAACTGTCACCACCTTTACAGAGCATCTGGCAATACCCACCTTCATGGCTGAAGAAAAGATACATTCCCCAGAGCTGTGCTTGTACCCTTGAATGTAAAGTGTTTTTATGACAGGGTGACTGGGGCAGTCCCACCTCCAGAAAAGCTTATAAAGTCCTTAAAAAAATCAGGGCAACCCCCAGCCAGTCAAATTCAGTCAGCATCTATTAAACACTCCTTTCCTGGGCAGGACATTTGAATCTGTCCTGATTTCTGTGGCCTCTCACATACCCATGCATGGTCATTTTACACAGATGGTTGCTTCCACAAGCAGCCTGCTGATTGACGAAAACTCAGAGGGATTCTGTATGGAATCTGTAGACTGCCTACAGGAAGTAGGCAGTGGCCTGAGCTAAGGCAACATTATTTATTTATTTACATTTTTTATTATTGTTAAAAGAAAAATTTACATTTACTCCCCTTGTGCCAGGCCCTCCCGCTCCCCCACTACCCCACCGCCTTCCCTCTGCTTCCCTGATATGGGGCAGGATACCCTGCCCTGTGGGAAGCCCAAGGCCCTCCCCCCTCCATCTCTGTCTAAGAAGGTGTGCATCCATATAGAATAAGTTCCCAAAAAGCCAATACATGCAGAAGAGATAGGTCCCAGTGCCATTATCATTGGCTTCTCAGTCAGTCCCCATTGGCAGCCACATTCAGAGAGTCCGGTTTGGTCATATGCTCATTCAGTCCTGGTCCAGCTGGATTTGATGAGCTCTCAATAGTGACAAAAACATTATTTATTTATATATTCAATAGTATGCACCAATACAAAGCAAAGCACATATTTAACATTAGTGAAGTTGTGTCTGGTTACCATCTGACAATCTCTCTAGGGAGATCAGGCCAGTAAGAACTGCCTACAGTCAGAGATTCAACAGATTAGTGTGGCACCTTAATGGACAATACGGATCCTAAGAAGAGGCATCTGTCTGTGCAGGTTCCGAGTTGAAATATAAACACATAACATTCAGCTTCTGACTTTCTCAAGTTTACTCACTTACAGTGAAAGAGACTTGAAAGTCAAACTTTGTCAAGAGAACAACAGAGATGCATAATTGACTCCTTTCCACCTCTGAAATATCAGGATTCAAATATGGAAGACAAGACCACAATATTGCTTGATGCCTAGAGTACTGATCTACCCTCCACCTGGATGTGAACATTATTATCAATATGTAATATTAATGCATCATATGAACAACATCACCCATATTTATTAACAACTTAGAACACGGTTCATGTCTCTAATGACCATGTATAAATCATTTTACCTGAAGTTGTGTTTTTATTCCCAATTTACAGATAAGAAAACTGAGATAACAGTATAAATCAAAGACCAGTCACCTTCCCTATACTTGGAGAGAGTGTGGCATATTTTCCTGAGTTCCTAATGGGAATGATGTTTTCTACATTATATCTGAAGACAGCATGAAGAAATAAACAGTGGAGCCAAAGACCTCCCCTTTCTGAAGACAGTGTCATCATGATCCCCCATCATCATCAACCAGCATCCGTGTGAGCCTCCTATGTCTAAGGTTCTGTACCTAGCAGATGTAAACAGCAGGAATCAAAACAAGAGTCATGAGCTCAAGCACTTTGAGGTCTGTTGTGCCACTTGAGCAGGACACTAAAACCTCTTTTCACAAGCACACATGCATCTACCTTGGAGTATTGTAGTAAATAATAATTTAATTATTATTAATTATATTGTATTTAATTATTAATTGATATTTAATTAATAATAATTAGCCAAGCACAAGACTCAGAAGACCTAGACAATATTCCCCCAAGTACTTGCAATCATCATTATAGAAGTAATCATATGAGTGTGTTTGTTAGTTGCGAAGACTAACCATTCATTTTGCATTTTATCACTTTCTGCATGCCCTCTCTTGTCCTTGAGATGAGGACCTTCTCAGGGACACATTTAAGAAGCACCAAATAAAATGAAGGAATTTTCAAGTACAAAGTAAATACTCAAAAGAAAATTGCATAAGAGAAGTTCAGACAGAAAACAAGAACATACCTCCGGAGCATCTTGCAGTGCTTTGGATTACAGGAGGCAGGAGACAGCTCCTCTCTACATGGTGTAGCCATAGTGCTTGAGACTGTCTGCTGGGGAACAGGAGCTGGGGAACTTGCTGCAGAAGAAGTCAATGGAGAAGTCGCTAAGTAAAGCATATGATGAGACAAAGACTACATCTGAAATGTAGTCAAAGCTGTATCAGGGAGGAAAACTTCCTGGACATCTCAGGAGGTCCCTAATCTCCATGCCATGTAGCTCAGAGGTACGTGAAGCCTACTCTCCTGGGGCATCTCTGGACAGCGCTCCACCACAGAAAGCAGGCTAACACAGGCAGAAACTCCTGACAGATTCTCTGGGATCTCCTGCCAGCACTTCTCCCAGGTCTTTCTCTTTATATGATGTCCCAATTCCATTCTATTGTAGTTAACATTTATTGTCAACCTGGGTAACGGTTTAAGAAAGCACACGGCTGAGTGTGTCTGTGAGGACTTTTTCTGAAGAGGATTGATAAAGTGGGGGGAATAGGGAAGGCTCCATCCCTTAGGTGGAGGATATAGATGGAATGTGGAAGGAGTTCAGAAGCTCTCTCTCTCTCTCTCTCTCTCTCTCTCTCTCTCTCTCTCTCTCTCTCTCTGTCTCTCTCTCTCCTCTCTTTCCCTTACTTCCTCCCTCCCCCACTTTTATACATATGTCTTTTTGGTCTTTTCTCCTCCTCCTCCTCCTCATCATCATCCTCCCTCTCTCTCTCTCTCTCTCTCTCTCTCTCTCTCTCTCTCTCTCTCTCTCTCTCTCTCTCTCCTCTCTCCTCTCTCCTCTCTTTCCCTCACTTCCTCCCTCCCCCACTTTTATACATATGTCTTTTTGGTCTTTTCTCCTCCTCCTCCTCGTCATCATCATCATCATCATCATTATCCTATTTCTTTTTAACTTTAAGAACATTTAATTTAGTAAGAAATCTCTCCACCCTACTAACAAACAGCTAAGTGTGTTCTTAGCAAAAGGTATAATAGTTACATTTTCCAAACTGTCACTATCCATCCTGAAGACCAAAAGAACACAGAGGTCCCGTGGGAGCCAGTAACAGCTCACATTCTGCTGTGGATGTCCATCAGTGTCATCATAGTCAGAAAACCCTCAGAGTGAACTAGATGTCCTTCTTGGGGTGGGTGGGGTAGAACGGGAAGATCTTGTTTCCACCACTAGGTGTCAGTGTACTACCCTACAATACCCCTCACATTCGCCACTAGATGAAAAGGAGTGGATTCTTCACACTTCATCTCTCCGAAGATACAACACCACATTTAAAAATATAAATGACCAGTTACATCAGCCACTTCCATTATTGATAATAATAATAATAATAATAATAATAGAGTCATAATAAGCACCGTCTGTGCTGGGGTCTGAAGACTCAAAACAGAAAGTCTGCTTAATTACTGCACCCCTGTTTAAGCTTCAGCAGACACTGGAAATCATCCATGACCATGCCCGCATCTGGCTAGGAAACCATTATCTCACCCAGTCATCAAAGCTCTTATTATTCGCTTAGTGATTAATAACTTGTGTGTCTCTGGACTCTGGGACTGTCTCTGAAGGGCAGGTGTAACGTTTCTCATCTGCAGGAGCATTTGCTCCAGAATAAAGGTGAACTCATACTAGATACTTAGCAGACAGACTTCTCAAGCCCAGAGCCCAACCCTTAGTCATCTTTATGTGACTAATCCCTTGGCTATCACATGACATGAAGAACCACTTCCGCACATGCTTGTTGAATACATGTATAGAAAGGTAATGGCATAGTACACAATGAAAATTTGCTGATTGATGTACATGTTTTAGTACAATTATAAGGGTTCTTCGTTCTGATTAGATAGTCGGAAGGACTACCCCCTTTCTGCATTTGTTCTTTTGAGCACCTAGCTACTGTCAAACACTGAAAGGACATCTCATGTGCATCTAATTACAGCCCCTTACCAGGTTTTCCAATACTCGTTTCCAAAAGGAAAGTCATTGAGAGAAAAGGAATTCAAAAGGTATTTGCTATCGACTGCATACAAATCATTACATTACCATCAAAAGTAACAGTGAACTAAACGCTTCTAGCCTTTGCCTTTCTGGAACATACTGTCTGAAGCACATGGGCAGTAGGTTAATAAGAAGTCTCCCCATCTCTCCAACAAGCACTCAGTGCATTGGGAATAGAATGCACAAGAGTCAAGTTTTCCATGCACTCCTCATCTATCCTGAAGACCAGCAGAAGGTCCATAAGTACAGACGTGGAGTGGGTGTCAAAGGAAACGTGATCCAGGACAAACCGAGTAGGCATTGGAAAGGCTTAGAGTGTAGGAAAATAAGAAGCGTTAAGAATTTAAGAGTGTGGTACTCGCGATCTCATTGCAGCTGTGGTTGCTTGTCTCTGATCTGCATTAAGATGAAGCCAGTTGACATTCCAGTCTGAACAGAAGAAGGGCGCATGTACCCTTGCCCCCACCTGAGGAGCTGTTGATGAGAGTTCATTTTCCTTAAGGGTAAGGACATCTGCTCCGGTAGATGGCCCGGCTCCTGAGAATATGTGACCGGCACAAATTTGACTCTTCAAGTTGGGAGGAGTAAGAAAGTGGGGAGGGGTAAACCTGGGAGGAGTTAGGGGAGAAGTTATGGGGATTAATATGATCAAAATACACTGTGTGCATGTGTTCACTTCTCAAAGAGTTAATAAGAATAGTTTTAAAGAAGCTAAGGAGACTGGGTGTGGTGGCGCCTGCCTGCCATCCTGAGGTTTACCTGTAGCTCAGCACTCACAAGGCTAAGGCAGGAGAATCTCAGATCATAGACGAGGAAAAGAAGGGGTGCAGGGAATTATAAGAAAAAGTAGAGGGAAAAAATTAACCCAGGAGCACTAAACTGAGTGGCTTCCTTTCCTACAGCCATAGTTCAACTTTAGAAAACTGTCCTAACTGAGCAGATGATAAGGGATTTCACTGAAAGGAAACCTCAGGGTTTGCATTGGAGCCAAGGACCTGATTCCAGACCAGAAGGTGGTGACTTCAGCAATCAGTTCATAGGCAAAATGCATACTGATCAAGAATCGTTTACAATCCCCGCACTTGTGAGATAAGCCGACCTCTGTGAGTTCAAGATCATCCTGGTCTACGCAGGGAGGTCCAGGACACCCAGTGCTACAGTGAGACCCTGTATAAGAAGAGAAACAGTGTGAAGTGGTAGTAGCACATGCCTTAATCCCAGTACTCTGGAGGAGGCAGAAGGAGGTGAATCCCGGAGTTTAAGGACAGCCTGGTCTACAGAGCAAGTTCCAGGACAGCCAGGGCTACACAGGGAAAACCTGGCTTAAAAAAAAAAATCAAATCAAACCACAAATACGTATTAATATCTCTGTATTATTTCTGTGAAGAGTTGATGAATTCAGATGAACATAAAAACCTTGCAAATTGCAAAGCTTGGGGCTAAAGTCGCAAGTCTGTGAGCTCAAACATAGCCTTGTCAACTCCATCACAAAATTCCATGTTCTTCACTGCGTGCAGCTTCTGCTGCTGGCTTGATTCGGAAAATCAAGCATTCGCTACAATCTTTCTTCCAAATATTTGGGAGGGGTGGAGGGAGAATCCTTAGGGATGGCATACTTCAGATTCCATGAGGCGGCCAGTGTGACCTGAGACCCTGACAGCTCCACAGAGGATCTGTGACACTGACTCAGAGTCCAAAATGCCACAGCCTGTGTGGAACAGAACCCCTGCTCCTAGAATCCAGGAGGAAACAGTGCTTCCCGTGTTCGGTTTAGCTGCAGGGAGGGTTTATACCACATGAATGCATAAACCGGAAGCAGTGTAGTCACTAGTGACCTAAGACCTATCTTCCAGTATTCATTCAAGCCTGTAGGGGGTATGGGATAGGAAAGACCCTGCTGGCATCAGGCACTATTGTAACTTTGAAAGCTGGAAAGACTGTGCTGCTGAAATAATTGATACAAAGCAGGGCTCAATGTCTAAGAAAGCCCTGCATCGAAGCCTTGTCCAAGCCAAAATATCAATAGCACTGGTATTTTGAAACCCCAAGGGGACTTGCTTATTAGACACCTGGAGGTTTTTTTTTGTTTGTTTGTTTCTATGATTTGGCCTCCTTTGAATCTATTTTTCTTTACCAAGCATTCTTCTCTATGTCTAAACTCCAATGTGGATAGAACTCAAGTCTAATGTCAAATCCTTGACATTTATGTAACTCAGCAGATTAAAAAGCAGTTATATAATCTTTTCCCTAACTCTCTTACATGATGTGACACATCTAAGCCCTGACTTCTACCCACTTACATCATTACATTGGAGATAAATGATCCTAGGCTCTTTAATCCAAAAAAATATTTGGTGAATATTTAATATACAGTTGTCAAAGTACTCCTTAAATACACAGTTGATTGACAGTATCTCTGTTCTTACGGAGCTTTCAGTGTGGAGGAAGAATAAATGTCAAATCAACAAACCTTTAATTACATGTGTTAACACAAAACCTGAAGGAAAAGCATAGGATACTCTGAGAGAAAACAGTAGAAGAGGGGACATCCAGGAGCAAAAAAAATGAGTAAAGCCTTATGAAGAAGCAATATCCAAGCTGAATCTTCCAAAGACCTAGATATCAGGACAGTGAAGAAAGGAAAAGAGAAAGATTGTGTGTAAAAAAACACTTATGTGACCCCTAAGGAAATATATGGAAGATCTGGCCCCCCCTCTCATCCGCCATATCGTGGAGTGGACAATGAGAGAAGACCTCCCTTCCCCCACCCCTCAACACCCATAGTGGATGGGAGAGTTGCCCTTGAGGTCACGAGAGTGGGAGAATTGGCACTTCACCTCACCCGGGCAGCACAGCAGAGTTGACCCTCTTGGCAGGGGCACAAGTGAGCCAGTCAGGAGGCCCTGAGAGCCAGAGAACTGACCCACCCCTTTGTCTGTCATGTGGAGGCGTGTGTGAGGGAAAGATGCCCTCCCCCAACCCCCTTGCCTCTTGCCAACTTCAAAGGCCAGGAGAGCTGGTGCTGGGGTCACAAAATGGGTAGAGCTGGCTCTGCCCCTCGCTGGCTGCAGCAAATGGGAGAGCGGATGTTCCACCTCACATGAGGAGTACACTAGAGTTGACCCTATTCGTTGGAGCACAGGTGAGCTGGTCCTGTGGACGTGGGAACAGGAAACCAGCACCTGCCCCCTCCCTCATAATTCAAGTGATGAAATGGGTGAAGGAAATCTCCCCTTCCCCTACCTCTTGTCAACTGCCACAGGCAGGAGAGCTGGTCTCAGGGACATAACAGTAGAAGAGCTCGCCCCGTCCCTCACCAACTGCAGCAATTGGGAGAGGTAGGCTATCTCAGTTAGGATTTCTATTGCTGCAAAGAAACACCATGACCAAAACACAGGTTGTAGAGGAAAGGATTTATTTGCTTTCAGGATTGCTGTTCATCACTGAAGTAAAAAACAGGAACTCATACAGGGCAGGGTCCCAGAGGCAAGAGCTGACATACAGAGGCCATTTGGGGGAGTTGTTTACTGACTTGCTTCCCATGGGTTACTCAGCCTACCTTCTTATAGAACCCAGGACCAACAACCCAGGAATGGCACCAAGCCCCATGTCTGGGTCCTCCCCCTTTGATCACTAGAGAAAACGCCTTACAGCTGGATCTCAAGGAGACATTTCCTCAACTGAGGCTCCTTCCTCTGATGACTCTATCCTGTGTCAAGATGGCACACAAAACCACCCAGTACATCGGCCATACACCTTACCTGGGTAAAACAGTAGTGCTGGCCCTGGTGGTGTGTGTGCAGAAGAGCCAGATTGTCATCTCTTCAGACGGTACCTTCACATGTCAATGCCATTGTCATCCAGGCAAGAAGAAGGCTTAGAAGGCATGGGACTAGATTTGTAAAATATAATATAATATAATAATAAAATACAATATAGATATAATCTCAAGTAGAGATGATCCACTTGAGAATAGCTGAGTCTCCAGAGCAGAAGACCACACCCACCATCGTTGCTCAGTTGTGTTCAAGAAACACTAGTACTCACTGGAGAGGAACTACTCAACTGTATAGTGGGGAATAGGGAGCATAGACTGGTGAATGATGGGAACTGTAGTCCCTGCCCTCACAGAGCTCACATTTAAGACGGGAAGAAGAAAAGACTGACAATAATAATATGTTGTGTGTGGTATCTTGAAAGAAAATGGCTCCCACCGGGAGTGTCATTATTAGGAGGCATGGCCTTGTGAAGTGGGTATGGCCTTATTGAAGGGAGTGCATCACTGTGGAGGCGGGCTTTGAGGTCTCTTACACTCAAGTGTCATAGCTCTTACTCCTACTGGCACAGTTCACTTCCCATTGCCTTTGGATCAAGGTGTAGTTTTCCAGCACCATGTCTGTCTGCACACCACCATACTCCTAGCCTCCATGCTCCCTGCCATGATGATAATGGACTAAACGTCTGAAACTGTAAGTCACTACTTCAATTAAATATTTTCCTTTGTAAGAGTTGCCATGGTCATGGTGTCTCTTCACAGCAATAGAAACCCTAACTAAGACACTGTGCATATGAACACGTTGTGCAATGATGAATGGGAAGAAAAAAGAAGGAAACAAATTTTGCATGGAGACTGAAGAGATTTTCAGGAGCCATGATAACTCTATGCTGCCAAACCCTCCATGGAAACATCAGGGTTGATAAACGCACTTAGGAAAACAATCAGCAATGCTAACAGTGCATTTCAAAGACAATATTTGCTTCATCATTTACTTTCAAAGAATAATCAATTTGACATGAACTTCCCTTGTGGAATTTGTTTTTATTATAAAGTTATTCCCAAGGAGTGAGATTTCAAATAGGAAAACACTTCCTTAAAGTTAAACAGCTTTAGTTTTGGCATTTATAGCCAAGCTCCAAAAATGTCTGTTGGCTTGGCCTTCGAATGTCCTTGAAGAGAATCAGGCACCAAGGCACCTTGATGGGTGAAACAAGAAATCAAATGTGATGTGAGTTCTGCCTCTGCAGCCTGGTGACTCCTCTTAGGGATTCATAAGTACAGACTGAGGTTGGTAAGCAGTAGAAGTCTTGTGTTCATGACCAAGGTCTCCACTCCAAGAACACAGTTTAAACATCCAAAGATCTGGCCAAAACCTCCCTTTATACATTATGAAGTTCTTGAAATAGAATTTCCCACAGCTAATTTTTAATTGTGTTATACTTCATTATGTTCATCTTAGAGTGAAAGAAAACTTTATACAGCCTGACCTTAGTGAGAAAGAATCATTATTCCAGTCCCCTTCTCTCTCATTCACTGGATCAACTCACAGATCTTCCTTGTACACTTGATGGGAGATGGGAGATGCCATGTTCAGGATCCTTGAGTGATAGGGTGGCATTAGATAATTAGATCAATGAATTACAGGTGACTTTTGCCACTAGCAAAGCATCTTTATTCATATCGCTCCAGGGATGCTCAACAGTTCTTCCAGTTGGTGAGATCAAGGCAAATCAAGAGTTTATTACAGAACCTACAAGAATTCAAAACATACAAGCAATTAATGGTATATAAAATAGTAAAGAATTATTGTGAATGAAGTTAAAGTTAGAACAGAAACAAAAACTCAAATCACAATTTTTTTGCCTTTAAAGAATAACAAAAACCCCAAATGGATGTTATAAATGGACATAAAGACTGATATCTAATTCAAAAAGAGAAAGGAGTCATAGGGCTGCAGGGGAAGATCTAAATAGAGAATTCTCAACAGAAGGACCTCAAATGGCTGAAAGACCCTTAAGGAAATATTCAACATCCTTAACCATCAGGGAAATGCAAATCAAAATGACTCTGAGATACCATATTACACCAGTCAGAATGACTAATCAAAAACACTAATGATAGCTTATGCTGGAGAGGACACAGAGCAAGGGAAATACTTCTGCATTGCTGGTGGGAGTGCAAACTTGTACAGCCACTGTGGAAATCAGTAAGACAGTTTCTCAGAAAATTGGGGATCAACCTACCTCAAGATCCAACAATATCACTCTTGGGCACATGCCCAAAGGATGCTCAGTCATAGACCGTAAAGACATGTGCTCAACTATGTTCATATCAGCATTATTCATAATATCCAGAACCTGGAAACAGTCTAGATTCTTCTCAACCAAAGAATGAATAAAGAAAATATGATATATTTACACAATGGAGTGCTATTCAGTGGTTAAAAAAAATCTTGAAATTTGCATGCAAATGTATGGAACTAGAAAAACTCATGCTGAGTGAGATAACCCAGACCCCGAAAGACCGTTTGTACTCACTCATAAACAGATATTAGATGTAAAGCAAAGGATAACGAGCCTATGATCCATGACCCCAGAGAAGCTAAGTAACAAGGAGATCCCTAAGGGAAACATACAAGCATGTCTCTGGGAAAGGGAAACAGACAAGATCTCCTGACAAAATTGGGAGCACGGGGGTGGGGAGGAAGGGAGGCTGGAAGGGGAGGAGGAGGGGAGAAGTGGAGGGGGAAGAAGAACTTGAGGGAACTGGATGGTCAAGATGGGGGAAGAACAGACAGGAGGAGCAAAGAAAGAGATATTTTGATTGAGGGAACCATGATGGCACAAGCAAGAAACCTGGCTCTTGAGAAATTCTAAAGAATCCACTAGGATGACCCCAGCTAAGACCCTAAGCAATAGTGGAGAGGGTGACCGAACTGGCTTTACCCTGTAGTCAGATTGATGGCTACCTTAAATGTTATCATAGAAACTTCATTCAGCGACTGATGGAAGAAGATGCAGAGATCCACAGCAGAGCACTGTGCTGAGCTCCCAACGTCCACTCAAAGAGAGGGAGGAGCAATTATTTGAGCAAAAGGGTCAAAACCATGGTGGGGATACCAATTGAAACAGCTTATCGGAGCTCACTGACTGAATTGTCAGGAGGGAGGGGGATCCAGCATAGGACCAAACTAGGCTCTCTGAATGTAGGTGACAGGTGTATGGCTGGGACACTCTAAGGACCAGGATTTATCGCTAGTGCTTGTACTAGCTTCCTGGAGCCCATTCTCTTTGAAGGGATACCTTGCTCAGCCTAGGTGTAGTGGGGAGGGCCTTGGTCCTGCCCCAAAGCAATGTGCTAGACTTGGCTGACTCTATGGGAAGTTTTACCCTCTCTGAGGAGTGGATGGCGGTGGGATAACGGAGGGGGGACATGGAAGGAGCAGAAGGAGGGAAGAGAGTAGGGACTGGGATTGGTATGTAAATGAAAAAGGATTGTTTTTTTTTTAAAAAAAATAATAAATTTTTAAAAACCTGAAAAAATACTAACAATGGCAATTTAGTTTATCAACAACAAAACAGAAGAACACTGACATTTCAGAAACTATTGGTTTATTACAAACACTGCCTAAGATTAGAAAGGGTTTTCCAAATTGACTTTCCATAAACCTGAAGCTGCAAAGGAGAGATACAGTGGTCTCAGTAATAAATCAGGATTTTGATCAACAGCAAGACAAATGAATACAGCATCTTTGTATTTTTCCATAGTCAGGAATATTACAATGTGCTGTGGAAGGTAATCAGAGAGCTATTATCCCAAAAAAACATATGATATCCAGGAAGAAGACTTCATTTATTTAAGTTTTGACCTCACAAAACTTAGGACTTGGATCAGTGGGATGACTTAGCAAGTCAAAGTCCTGGCCCAAAGACCTGGAAATCTGAGTTCAATTCCCAGATCTAATGGTGAAAGTAAAGGACCAGAATGCCTCGTTCTATTGTTCACAAGTGCACCAGGGTCCACAGATACCTCATTCTCAAACAGATGTGCATATAAAACCATAAAAATCCCACACGCTCAAACATACACACACACACACACACACAAAGATACACAATAATATTACAGAGAATAAGTTAAACCTGTGCCTTGCTCTGATTCACTGGAGGATAGAAAAACAGACTCAAGGAAAATCTTACCTACAGACAGTCACACTGTGAGAAAGTTCAAAGCCAGTGTTTTTCTTTCTCTGCAATTCTCTCTCTGCTCCCAGGGTCTTCACACAGGAGATAAAACTCCCACATTTCCTTTAAGGATACAAAAATAAAACAAGAGAGTCTATATTAAAAACTGAAAGTAAGCACCTCAGGTTTCCAAAGAGGGAACCAAGAAGCCCTAGAACAGCGCCTGAAAGACACAACAAGCAGCCATGTTGCAGGTTACAAGCTCGGACTTGAATGCAGTGATAGTAAGGAAAGAGGAATCGCATCGAGCCCTATCTGGTGCCCTGGGCCCCTGTACCAGACACTAGCATCTACAGTTACCTTTATGCCCATAAACAAGTCTCCTTTTCCTAAGAAAAAGGAAACAAACTCAGAAGTCATTTGTCCAGTCTCCCAGAGGTTATAAGAGATAGCACAAACTATAATGCCAGGTCTGCTCTGCCTCAAACCCATCTCCAGGACTTCAGGGAGAGTGTTTCCAATGCAATATGAGTGAGATTCTTAGACAGGTTACTTCCAGGCAAGAGAATGCTTACCATGCGGGAATGAATGTCCAAGCAGTCAGGTGGCTCTACTGCCCACAAGGGGAATAGACAGGAACAAACGCTTTCCATGACTGGTTCTCAGGTGTGAGGTGATGGCTGCCAACCTCATTTGAGACCAAAACACAGGCCCACCAAATAACATAGGAGGCGGGACATCCAACGACAAAGGATAGTGCTGGTATCCAGGAGTGATGTCATAGTGAGCAAGTGGGGTCCCGTTACCTCCAAATAGTAGTAGCTCTTTGCTTTTGTTCTCAGCTAGCTCAGCTGGGAGGGCAGGCTTCACTCAAAACTTCGGTAGCAACTTCTCTCCCATTATTCTGAGAGTCTCTAGCTCAGCAGTTCTCAACCCTCCTGCTGCTGCAACCCTTTAATACAATTCCTCATAGCACAGTGAGCCTCAACTATAAAATTATTTGTCACTACTTCATAGCTGTAATTTTGCTACTGTTATAGATTGTAATGTAGGTATCTGATATGCAGGATTAGTCAACCCCTGGGAAAGGTCTTGTGGCACACAAAGGGATAAAGGCCCACAGGTTTAGAACCACTGCTCTAGTGACCATTCGGTGGTGGGCTTTCTTAGCTTGCCTCTTCCTAACCCTGTCTTTCTCTTGTGGAAGGAAGGGTTATGGAGGAGGATTATGTCCGTAGTCGATGTCAGGTGTCTTTCATAGCCACTCACCACCTTATTTTCATGAGGCAGGGTTCTCAGTGAACTTGGAGCTCACTAATCAAACTAGACTGGCTAGCCAGCAAGCTCCAGGAGTCTCCAAGGTCCCTGTCTTCCCAGTACTGGGATTACAGAAATATACCAATGCCTTTTTACATGGGTGCGGGTGAACTGAACTAGGGCTTTAAGTGGCAAACTTTTTAAAGGGTGAGAGAATCTCTCCTGCCCACCTGCCTCTGCCCTCTTCTGTGGTGGTGAGAGAAGTTAGCAGAACTCTCATGCCAATGTTTAAATTATGCTGATAGCCATAAGTGATTCTTCTTAGAAGGGACTCCTAGCAGCGATAGTCCTTTAAGGCTCCTCAAGACACCATTCAGGCCATTCACACTCTCTGGACACTCTCTTCAGATGAGCAGATAGCCAGCAATGCTCCAGCCCCAGCTCATCGGATGGTGACTTTCTCATGCATATTGCCAGGGTTTCATATAAAACTGAAAGTCTTACAGGACCTTAAGCTCAACATATCCAAAACGCAGCTATGTATTCCACACCAGCCAGCCTCTGTTTGAGTATCGCCTACTACAATGAATGGTGTCTCTCTCCACCCAGACTGCCCCTGTCAGAAATGGGTGTCACCTCTTCATGCTCGTCATTGTTCTCTCTTCTAATGTCTGCTCTACCACCAAATTCGACCACTTCTATCTCCTCTATGTCTTTCTAATCCAAACTCATGCATTATCTCCGCCCCCAGTTTACCCATATCTTCTGCATCTCTCCTGCTATTTCCATTCCTGTTGATCTGAACTTCCTCCCCGGTCACCCTGGCTATGGGTTCTCACAGAACTATAGTTCTCCAAGCATATTGTCTAATACACAATACTGTCATAATCATCTGCTTAATGGTCTACAGGAACAGGCCCTTATTCAGCATGTGTCGCAGGCTTCTGAGGTTGTCTTGTGCTTCATCTGGAGTATTTTGAAAGAAAATGGAGAGTCATTTACATTTTCTACAATTGTTTATGAGTTAATAAAGCCAAAGAGATGAGAGACTTTTCTGTTTTCCACTCTCTACACCAATTGCTAAGGTGTGGTGCATTTGTGTCTTTGTCAATACACTGACATATTAGCTACATAACTGTGGCAGTGATTCAGTTCTGTAACATGGTCCTGAATGGTGCTTAATTTTTATGTCCCTCGGAAGCAATTGCAACAGACTCTGGTCTTCCTGTTATTGCTTCTGTTGTTACTATTGTTTGCTCTTTGAAACAAGGTCTCACTCTGTCTCCTAAGCTATTAAGGATGCACTACAGCTTAAATTGGCCTTAAATTCTATAAGGCACAAGCTGGGTACAAAAGTGTTTACAAATCATTTATTATTAACAAAAATCACAAACAAAGGTTAAAGTAAACCCAGTGGTGCATGTGGCCTTCAAAGTGGTATAGGAGCCAGAGGGAGTGTTACAATCTTTACCAGGAGCCATCTCGGTTCAGCAGAATCACCTGAGTTGTAGCCAAAACTAATTCAATAACCAGTTCTGAGAAACTGTATGCAGGTTCAAGGTCAAACCCAAAGCAAGGCACCCTGAGGTAGGATCAGGACAAAGTTGGAAACCCAGAAGTATAAGGTCATTAACAACTTTGCTTTCAGAGAGTCAGCAGCTTACGAATGTCTGCTGGTTTAGGGGAAGGTCTGCATTTTAAAGCTCATGTTTTCATGGAAAATAAGAAAAGGGAAGATGTTTTATCTCAGGCTCAATCGCGTGAAGCATCCTCATGAGGGTTGTACCTCTGCTCTGTACTCACTGCAACTCATTGGAGATAGAGCAGAGGAAGGTCGTGTCAGGACAACACCGCGGACCATCTTTCCAGAGAGTCCCACAGCTAGAATCAACATCTGATGCTCAATTCACTACAAAATTTGACAGCTTCTCTACAGTCATTTTTACTTGTTTTTTTCCAATGCTTCCCATGTTCCTATGGTGTTGTTGATGATGCAAATCCCAGTGGACACTACGGCCTTAGTAACACTCCTGGACTGGGTTGAACATAAGACAACTATTTCCAAAGCTGAAGTTGGAGACATTTGAGAGACAAGAGATCATGACTTCCAAGAGCCTTAATTGACACATAGTCCTTGGATTCCAGACAAGAATAGCCTCCAGGGAGGTTTATGCTCTGTGGGGGAAATGGAGAAATGCCTGGGAGCTTCTCCAAGCCTAGGGGAACTTGGATAAACCCAGAAGATGGTGAAATGTCACTCCTTTCCATCTCCTGCCCAAGCTCCAAGACAGCATGGACTTTAGAAGCCAAGGTCAGCAAAGCAAGACCTTGTCCCCTTGATAGAGTCAAGCAGCAGTGGCTGCTTTCATTGGGTAGATTTTTTTTTTTCCTGATCCTTACCCTTGAATTCAGGATGACCATTCCTTTCCCTTTACTTGTACTTTTGTGAGGCAAAGACTCTGTTCTGATGGACCCAAACCACTTGAAGGAGAAAGAAAAGAAACACCAAGTAGTATCATGGGATACATTCATGGTTAGAACACTCTAGGAGATTCTCCCAGATATGTGGAATGTTTTCCCCCACACTCACTGAAATCTTGTGACTTTGTTCTTTGTTTATTCTTCTTTGTTATCCTGAGAAAGTAGAGCAGTAAAAATGAGTGTTATTTTTCCAATTTATAATGAAACTAGTGACAGAAAAATAGTAACCAAGAAATACAACACTAAAATTGACAATAGAGAAAACAAGGCCAAAGTGTGGTGTAAGAACCAACTGAAAAATCATGCAATGCTTGCACAGTATAAAACTGCCTCAGAAATCAGATGTAAGGAAAAGGCTGCTTGGAACTGCTCAGAGCTAGCTCTCCGTCATGCAGCACTTCCTACCATATATGAGGTCATGCTTGATCCCCAGCACCAGAAAATTTAAGTATGTTTAAAAGAAGAAATAACCAGCAATAACAATAAAACTTTTCATGGTTTAAAAACACACTCAGAAAAAACTAACAAATAAAATATTTAAAATTTTATCTTTAAAATACAAAATCGGAAAAATTGATTTTTACAACCAGAAAGATGAAAAGGGTGAATAGAACAAGAATTGATGGATAAAACTTTCCAGAAATGAAAGAACAGTAGTTAAAACACTTTCATATCTAATTAATACACGATACACACACACAAAAAAAACTATCTGCAAAAACCCAACCAGTCCTGTAAAATCCCGATGGTCCTGTAGCTCCCACGTACTACAAGGCCGTACGTGAGCTGGGAACTCAGCCTGGAGACTTAAAAATCACGCACACACAGACAAATAGAGAGAGACACGGACTTGGGTCATCCTTGATACTTTATTGTGCTCAGGAGCAGCTTATATAGGGATCCTTAGCCACACCCAGCTCTCAGGATCTTTCAGCTGCAGACCCACCAGTCTGCCATCAAAGTCTCCTGCTCAGAGCAGCTGCAGAGAAAGTCAAGGGATCAGGGCTCTATAGCTCTCGACAACTATCCCAGGTTAATATCAGTAAAAATGGATGTAATTCAGAGCTAGTTTTCAAACCAGAACTGTACTGGGTTAAAATTTGGTCAACAAATTAAGGCAGATTCATATAGAGCCCTATAAAAGAAAAAGCACTTTTTAATGGGTATTTACTCAATAGGGTGTAATTGTTTTCTATACTTATTCTACAAAATATCGACAGTAAATATGCTCAAAACCAAAGGTTTAGATCAAAGCATCCGTGGAATATCAGCAAGAGGCAATATCACAGAACCAAAATGCACTGACCTCAACTTCAAGGACTGAATCCTGACAGAGACACATGACTTTGACACCAGTAAACTTGGCCGTCTTCTCATAAGTGAAATGACCATGTACATTCTATAATAGTATCCTTCTATGTTTAGACTGCACAAGCCAACCCTAAGAAGCCTTGTACACCTCTTTCCTGAGAAATTCACTATTGCAAGCGTCCACACCTTCTATCAAATACTCTCAGACTCTCACCAGGACCTCGAACTATGTGTGAGTACCTAATCCAAAGAAGGCTATGTTTAGATCAGCAATCAACCTGACCTGTCAAAAAACTATCCAAAATAGCATTGTGAGGTTACTGGCTAAACTTTTTCTCAGTGAATTTTGAAATCCAATGTCAATACAGTGCAGAGAAAATGTAATGTCAAATAGGGGGAAAGCCATTAGACACGTTAGTGAGTAGCCATAAGGGAAAACCAAAGGATCAATAAAATAATGCATCTGGTATATAACAGAAGAGGATGGGAAAAGAAACACTGGGTTAGTCAGGATTCTCCTGAGTAAAAGAACCAATAGAAGACATGGAGATCAGTAAGAGCTGGCATGTTACAAGAACTGTTCACGTGATTGAGGAGACTGAGAAGTTCCAGGATACGCCATCTTCTTTGGGGAATGAAGAAAGCTGGTGGTACAACTCAGTTCATGTCAGAAGGTGTAAGAGCCAAGAGCTCCAAAGAAGAAAATGGGCTTTCCAGCCAAAGCAGGAAGAGGGAATTCACTCTCCATCCTCTTGTTCCACGTAGGCAGAACTTCAGGAGTCTGTATACTGCCCGCATACGTTGCAAAGGTAGAGCTTCCTCACCCAGTCTGAAGAACTTAGCGCCTACCTCATTGAGAGCTGAGCTCAGAGCACATCCAGAAATAAGGGTTGTCTGGTTCTCTGAGTAATTCCTGAAAACGTCCCATTAAGACACATAATTAACGGTCACAAAGACAAAAGTCTGTCTGTATGCATAAGGATATAAATGTGTGTGTGTGTTTTGAAGTAAAATAAATTATAACTAAATATTAAATGTGTACTAATAAAGGGATCAGTTGAACAACCGGCACACCAAGCTAACTGTGTACAGGTGACTAAAGGACAAGACATATTCTATATACTGGCTGTGAAATGATTTCTAAACTTTAATACTAAGTGAAAACAAAAGCTGAGGCAAAGAAGAATATGCACAACACACTACCGCTAATTGTGGCAGGCAAGAGAGGTCACAAGAGCAAGAGGACTGGCCCTGCCTCTTACCAGCTGCAGCACTCTGTAGACTGACCTCTAAGCCTTGCCTCCTGAGTAATGCAGGAGAAAGACAGAGAGAGAGAGAGAGAGAGAGAGAGAGAGAGAGAGAGAGAGAGAGAGAGAGAGCTAGTGGTGTAGATGTGAGCCAACCAATTCTGAGGATGAGAGCAGGAGAAGCAGCCCTGTCCCTTGCTGCTTACTACATAGGGTGAGCTAGCCACGGCAGTGCTGGTGCTGAGGATGAGGGAGAACTGGCTGGTGTGTTGAACCACCCAGA
>JAQHUG010000306.1:428728-450680 GCA_028555095.1 Dicrostonyx torquatus | reverse complement strand
GCAAATGGATGGAAATAGAAAACACTAGCCTTAGTGAGATATCCCAAACCCAAAAAGATGATTTATGGACCCTAGCCATAAACAAAGAGAAGCTAAATAGCAATGTAAACCCAAAGAAAAACATATATAGATCCTCCTGGATCAGAATCAAACAAGATTGCCAGGCAAAAGCTGGAAGAAGGGGAGTGGGGGTGGGGAGGAGGGAGGGTGGGCAAAAGGGAGGGAGAAAGGAGAAGGGAAGAAATGAGGAGAGCTTGGGGGAGTCGGAGGGTGGAGATGGAGGAAGGGTGGCTATTGGAGAAGGGAATAAAATATCTACATTAAGGGAGTCATTTTAGGATTGGCAAGAGACTTGTCTCTAGAGAGGATCCCAGGTATTCACAGGGATGTCCCCTGCTGGGTATTTAGGCAGCAGAGGAGAGGGTGCCTGAACCAGCCTTGTCCCATAGTCACATTGATAAATATCTTGATCATCACCATAGAAATATCACATGATGAATGGAGATAGAGTCAGAGACCCACGTTCACATCAGAACAACGTACTGAGCTCCCAAGGTCCAGTCGAAGAGCAGAAGGAAGGAGAAGATAAGCAAGGAAGTCAGGACCGGGAGGGACTGGCCCACCAACGGAGACAGTGTGCCTGATCTATTGGGAGCTCATCAAATCCAGCTGGGGAAGAACTGAAGGAGCATATGACCAAACCAGACTCTCTGAATGTGGCTACCAATGGGGGCTGACTGAGAAACCAATGATAATGGCACAGGGACATATCTCTTCTGCATGTATTGGCTTTTTGGGAACCTATTCCATGTGGATGCACACCTTCTTAGACTGAGATGGAGGAGGGAGGGCCTTGGGTGTCCCACAGGGCAGGGTATCCTGCCCCCTCTTAGGGAAGCAGGGGGAGGGAGGAAGTGTGGTGGGGGAGCTGGAGGGCCTGGGACAAGGGGAGTAAATGTAAATTTCTCTTTTAACAATAAATACAAAAAAAAGTACCAGGGCCTTCATTGTTCTGTTATTTCTAAAGGTGACATAAGCTTGTCACCTTTCAGACTAAATTTTCAATTTAAATTCCAATTTAATAGGAAATTGAATTGTAGTTGACTGGTTTTTTTTTTGGGGGGGGGATTGCCAAGCAGCTGCCAATAAAGACACAGAGAACTAATATAAATTATCAATTATGAATGCTCAGTCTTAGCTTAGGCGTGTCCCACTAGCTCTTTTAAATTACCCTGTTTCTGTTCATCTATGTTTTGTCTCTGGGTATTTTGCCTTTCTTCCATTCTGTGCATCCTACTTTCCTTCTTCCTCCCTGTCTGGCTGAAGATATGATGGTTAGAATGTGAAGTTTCAGGATTTAGTCAACTTCAAGTTACTTCAAGTGCAATTCAATGAAGCCCTAGGCTTATTCTTTGTAAATAATACACACAATGGAATTCTCACATTTCTTGTAAACATTTAGAAACAGAATCTAATCTACTACATCTTTGGTTCCATGTAATATTTATTTCTGGGCTTGGTGTCTATCCCAAAATTGCTTCTTTAAGCTCTCTCTTAGCTAATGTATACCTCGCATTCCAGTCCTGAAAAATGTGAGCAAATTTTCCATTGGGACTTCAGATCAGCTCTGTCCTGCCAGCTGGCTCCAAAATAATAGCACAGAAACTTATAAATGCTCAGCCAATAGCTTAGGCTTATTACCAACTAGCTCTTTCAA
The DNA here is from genome assembly GCA_028555095.1 of Dicrostonyx torquatus. Classification (NCBI taxonomy): domain Eukaryota; kingdom Metazoa; phylum Chordata; class Mammalia; order Rodentia; family Cricetidae; genus Dicrostonyx; species Dicrostonyx torquatus. Next base: position 448,963 of record JAQHUG010000306.1, on the reverse strand, counting down.
CTTAAATTAAGTTAATTAAATTAAATTAACCATGTGTCAGTACCTTTTTTCAGCATGGTCTGTTCACCTTCTGCTTTTTCTGCATCTGGCTGGCAACTCCTTGTGATTCTGCCCTTCTCCTTCCCAGCATTCCTTCTGTCCAGCCCTCCTACCTAATCTCTCCTTGCCTAGGTATTGGCCAGTTAACGCTTTCTTAAACCAATGAGAATACTACATCCTCACAGTGTACAAAAGAATTATCCTACCGCAGGAAAACTCTAATCTTTTGACATTGTGGAGGTTATTGCTTCATTTCCCAAACCTATACATTGGCAGGATTTCTCAATCCTGATCCTCTCAGCTGTTCTTCCCAACCATAACCTTGTCTCCCCTCAGGGAAAGTTTCCCTAACTCTGTACATCTCCTCAGAATAGTGCTTCCAACTCTTAAGCCATGGGCAGTTCCAGCGCCACCTTCATCCTGACTTCTCTCAGCACCATTTGTTCCATTTCCAAGATTCCTCCCAGCTTTCTAGACACCCATCATTTTTACCTTCCCATCCAGTTCAGGTAGTCAAGACTTTCAACCTCCCACTCAGCATCTCTCAAACCCTCCATGCTGACACTTTGCTTTCATTTTACAATACGCCGTGTCCCTGTCATATAATTAAGAAAGGGTTCAGGACAGGTATAACAGCTCCTTGCAGCTGCTGAAAGACCGAGAGGATGCTTTGCTGATTCAGTTATTACATCTAACTGTTCCCAGAAATCAACTGATTAGACAATTTGGAAAGTATTTTGCTTATGTTTAAAATTTCTTCTCTACATGGGATGCATTTGTACTGCTCAATTAGCTAATCCCCAAAGTAGGCAAGAAGGTTGGCAATCTTCACACTTCTGCAATTTCCGAGAAGTCAGGATTCCATATTCCCTTAAAAGTTAAGAAAGCAAAGCTCTAATTTTTCACCAATGTCTATTCCACTTGGGTCAAAGGATTTGAAATGATTTACTATCCCAACAGGACAGCTACACGATGTGAAAATAAAAGACAAATTAACATTAAATCTCCGATTAAAGGAAACTCCCCTCTCTAGACCTCAGTCCCATCACCAAAAATAAGAGATTTATGGAGTTGTTTATTTACTTTTGTACTCTAAAAGTACAAATGTTTCTAATTCATCAGAGGATCTGGTGTTCTGTGAAATGGTGACTTCTTCAGAAATATACAAAATCCCCCACACCATTAACAGCTCAATATGGCAATAATTGATGGAGGACGACAGAGTCATGGGCATACTGGAAGCCATCCCCCGTTCTCAGCCGTTATGCTTGAGAGGTGATGAAGAACCACGGAGAACATGCCAGAGACTGCTCCAAGTTAACCTATTGCTTGCATTTGCGTTATGATGTGTAAGCCACCAGACATAGGAAAGCACACATTTCAGGTTCAGGGCATTTGATCATGAACTGCATTTCATGACTGTCAGGTTTAAGCATCTTTGAGAGTAAAGAGCAGTACGTACTTGAGTAGCTGTAAGCAACACATGTGTCTCCCTGTTTTGATTGGTCCTAAGACATAGCAGTAGGGCCATCAAGACAAACGTGCAGACAGGGCCCAGGAAGACCCGAATACACACTCTCTAAATCAGACCGTAGAGCAAGTGCGTTTCTGGGTCTTTCTCTCTGTGGAAACACATGATCTCTCATCCCCTCTTCCCTCTACATCTCTTTGTGAGTAAACTTTTCATTCATCTTAAAAACAAGCTAGTCATAGCCATTCATATTCAAGGAAAACATGAACCTTCAGGAGCTGCCAAAAAAATGGAGACCTGAAACTGTTATTATTAAAAATTCAATGTGGGGCAAACCAATGAAAGCGGACTCATGGGATGATATTAAAATGTTGAGTCGATGATGTTGCAGCCCACACAGGCTGCTGCAGCAGCACGACACAATAGAATGCTGTATGAGGAACAGAAATGTATTTCTTAGTTTTAGAGGCTCTGAAACCTAAGATCAAAGTGCTCGCAGGCACAGTGTCTGGTGAGGGACTGTCTCCTGGTTCAGAAATGGCCATCTTCGCATTGTATTCTCTCACAGTAGGAGGGGTAAGGAGGTTCACAAAGGCTATTTTTAAGTACGTAGGTGTCATTCCCAATGGCTTTGCCAACCAAACTGCCTCCCAGGGGCCTTGACTCCAAATGCTATTACATTGGCGAATACGCTTCTGCCTATGGATTGCGGGTACTCGGAGAAGGATGCACCCAAATACACCCATTCTCATTCTTTTTCTTTGTTAATCATATTATGCCAGGATAGAGAGAATAGAAAGTGAGGGAAAATAGCCTTTCTAAGAACCTTGAAAATGAGGTGCAGGGCCAAGGAAGTTCAAGATAAAGCCGAGTGAGTGACAGAGCGTGTATGTGTGCGTGTGATGCGTGCGTACATCCAGTGTTGAAGATACAATCTGAACATCTCTTAGAAAGGATGGCTCAAAAGGAGAATTCGAAAATATCGAGTCCATAGACCACGGGGACAGCAGTCCGGGGAGTAAGACAGTTCCCAGCTTCGCAGATCCTCTGCCAGCACCTAGATTCCGTATCTTCCATTCAAAACTCCCACACTTTCTGATCACGCCACCATTTCTTATGTCCTCATGGGTTCCCATTGACGGTTCTTTCTGAATGAAGTGTTGGTCCTCCCATTGTCCTAACAAACTCCGGCGAGGCTTTTCAGACAGAACTCACAAATCTCCCTCACTATGAAGTTTACTGGATTATCATCTTGAAGTGACTGGAAATGCTTCTCTTGTACTCACAGACTTGTCAAGGACAAACTCCTGCATCTGCCCGTCCTTCTAACTCCTCACCGGAAAAGGCATGTCTCGAAGCATGAGGACTATCCCCGGATATTATTTTACAGAGAAGCAAGCTTTCTAGTAATGTTCAAAGAATCAACGAAGCAAAGAGAATTATTTGGGAGCTTTTCTGGCTTGGAAGTGAGAAAGAAGAAAAACATGAGCTCTCTGCGTATTGCAAAGGATGAAAGGGCCGAAGTCTAAGGAGAACATGAAGCATGCTAGGAAAGCAGAAACGATGGGCGAATTTAGGGGCTGAGTAGGAGCTGACCGCAGCTTGCACACCACTAGCATCAGTTAGTAAATGAAAATTTACGAAATCGAAGCTCATGACCTCCGTGTGAAGTAAAAAGCAGCCCTTTCCACTCCCACAGTCAATAGCTCTGTCTGGAAAGTAAATTAAGAGTGATCAAATCAGATCTAAGGGACCTCTGGGGCAGGATGCCTCAGACAGCTGAGGCTTTCTGAAGGGCATGGAAGAACTAATATTCTGCCCAAGTCCATGATCAAAGGCCTGCCAGCTCGCTCATGGAGAAGAAAATGTACTTAACAGGATTATAGGAACCTTTGATTCTTAAGCTGCTGCTGTGTGAAAACAGGAATTCTTGACTACCAAATAGAATTTAGTATCAACTATTATATTTCTGGAAAAGCTGTACTGTGGTCATAATTGAGCAATAACTGGTATATGCTCTCAAGCAAACAATCAACAAAGACAAAAAAGATACAAATCTAATAGAATGAGCAGCTTGTCGTGTTTCCTTGAATCTTTTCTTAGCCTTCTGCAATCTTAGAACATTCCGACAGACTGTTAGAGCTATGAGGGACCTCTAAGAGCATCTGACAAATTGCCATTTTCTTGAAGAGCAGTGTAGAACCTTGAACTTCCCACGGTGCCCACTACATCAGTGGAAAAACTGCAGCAGAAAAAAAAGTCTTTTCTCACCTTTCTATAAATTATTTTTCCCTGTAACATATTACAAAATGAGGTTAAATTGCATTTAGTAGTTCCTTTTTAATTAGTCAGTGAATTATTCAGTATATTCCTATGAAACTTTTTCCCTAGAAAATTGCTAAGTAGTATTTCCCTATTAAAAATTACAACCTTACAGATCACTAGAAAACACTGTTTTCTTGGGATCACTTCCTTTCTTAAGAGAGTAGTTCAATAAAAACAATTTATAAAAAAAGAGTTTCAGAAAGTAGAGATTTTATTTGAATAAAGACTAAATGCTCTAAGAGTAGTGGAGAGAATGACTGTGACCAATGGAAGGGATGGTGGGTTGGTTCTAGAAGACTGGGGCAAGCGGGATGAAGGGGTCCACTGAAGGCATGGGGTGTCAGAAAGGGATCTGGCCAGGAGAAAGAAACCTATTAAAATGCATCAATGTCTCAAGAGAACCAGGTTGTCATATTCCAGAGCACACTGGCTCCCAAATATGCTTTTAAAATAAAAAAAATGGGAATCCTGTTCAAACAAGATGGAGAAATACTCTCTGCCATTTTAGAAATTATCAGAGCACACTAGCATGTTAACTGTGCCAAGTCTTCATGCAGATGAGAAATATTTAGAGTATTTTTCAGGCTTCTGATAAAACCCAGTGCGCATAACGGCGCTGTTTAATTGCCTGTTACAACTGTATACACCAGCATCTGATCCATGGACCCGCATTCCAGATGTGCTTGGCCTTTTGCACCACTTTCTGAGATGCACTCAACCCTAGAGCAAGCCATGCCAAACTTACTCTGTAAAAGAAACAAGTGGTAAACATTTTACACTCTGCTAGGTATGTGTAAGCTCTTTTGCTAATCTGTCTATATTTTTCCCCAGATAGCTTTCAAATGTAAGATAAAGTCACAGGCTCTAAGTCATACAGAAAGAAGCCACTGAAAAATTTTAGCTCTGTGCCTCTTGCCTACCATAGACCTTTCTTTCTTTCATGCCTCCTGTGTGCATGCGTGTGTGTATGTATGTACTTCTGTGTGTTTTCACATATATTACCCATAGTTCTTCTATAGAGAGAGAATGTACTGTAGAGAATGACTCAGACACACTCAATCCCAGTCATCAGCTTACAGGCTGGTTAATGCCTTTGTGAGCTTCTATATATTCCTGGACCTGACATCTCACTTCCCTCAAAGACCCCAGATAATTTGCACACAGGCAACATCCCACACAGAAGGGAACTCTGATAATAATGAAAAACAAGACTGATGATAATGTCGGATTAGAGATGGGACTGTGGGAGAAGAATGGAGATAGGGCTCATTATCTCAGAGATGTTTTCCAACCGTCCTTAGGGAAAACCTTCCATCTCCCTTATGTTATCAGAGGTAAAAATGGAAAAGGCATTTGGAGACAGGAAGGGCAGCTGTTGGTCCTCCACTTCTGCACTCCCAGGCATGTCACCATGGACTGGTGGTACTAGCTGTGAGGACGTGTTTCACCTCACCTGGATCCCTCCTGGCTATAAAAAGAATTCACTCAGGGCTATAGTAATGACTTGGAGGAGGGAAAGAAAGAAAATAAAGATCAACATCTGACTAACAATCAAGGTTTATACAGCTTAATAACAGATTTCTCTAGCGCTACCAGCTTCCACCCCACAGAAGCATCTTGCTTGACTCTACGGTGTGGGTGACTTCACTCCAGAGGGCTGTGGCTGTCATCTCCTTTCAGCGTCAACTTCGTGCCTCCCCACGTCCTTGTATAGTTAAATGACTCGATGTCAGGAACTTGAAGTTGGTCAAGGTGAAAGTACTCACACCCTTACGCCACAGAAAGTAATAGGAAACAGTATTTACCTATTTATTTATCACGAAACCATTTCCAGCACATCAGAGTTTCACACCTGGGACTCAGAATCCATGAATATGAGTGGACAGTGCTTCAAGGAAGCCTTGATAGAAATTCTATAGCCCCTTGCTTTTTGGTAGCTGGGAATTACTAAAAGCAGCGCCTTAAGAATAGCTAGCCCACGCTAAGTATTCACAGGTCAATTAAGCCTCTTAACATCCTAAGAAATAAAGCAAGTGAAATCCTGAGAGAGACATGATTTAACCATCCCTCTCACTTAAAGTGCTTTGTGGTCCAATTTCAGGCCCAAGAGCACTACCTCTGCCTTACATCTTCAGAATCATGACTGCACATATGGGATTTTTCTCTGTGGGGAAAAATTACTCCTCTTTTACTGGAAAATGGCCCAATAAATTCCAGTTGACACAAAAGAAACGTATGTAGCAACAGGCAGATTATACTGTATCACAGAATCTCCAAATCCATAACTATAGCTGGTTCTAGGAGCTTTCTACCCCATGTTCCAGCCTCAGGCTGGGACAGATGCTGTCTGGTTACTGTCTCTCATTCTAGCAAGAATCACTGACATACAACAAGGGTTGTGGAAATTAGGGAGCAAATCTTGTAAAACTGTCATGATTATAGATTTACTTTCCAGTTTGAGTACAGCATTCTCTACACAATCAAGCCATTCCTTGGTGTCTGAGGACATGAGGCAAGACATGGGTCCTTTTCAGCTATCAGTTCCCTTGACCCAAGGATAGAACTGGACCAGAAGAAAACTGCTCTCAATCTGCATCAGCCACGTGCCAGCTATGAGAAGCTGATTGTTTAGACTAAACCCCTGAAAGTCGAGTGCTGTCTTGTCTCTCGTCTCTCCTAAGGAGTTGGGAGATTCCAAAGCCTCCATCTCCCTCATTTGCCTGTTCACCAGTGATGACTGGAGAAGACAGAGCTGAAGAGCCTTGCAGGCTTCCTCCCCTTTCTCTCTGCAAGAACCCAACTCTCTCCCATAATTCTCCGAGCATTTCTCTTACATCTGCTCTTAAGGTGTCAAGAAATTTACCCACAGGCATTTAAATGATTTAGAACAGAAATCAGTGTGTAATATGTAACCATGGATATGTGAGCAGTGAGACAGATCAACATGTCACTGCCTACATTCAACTATAATTCAGCTACAAACAAAACACATTTACAGTCTCTCTTTGATTTTCCGAGGATGCTGATAATTTTATCAGGATAAGGAAAAGTTTTCAAAAATAGCTAAAAATGACACAGAAACAGATGCCTGCAGGAATTAGTTTCTAAACCATAAATTATCAATCCTTGGTGCAGGAGACTTGTCTGTTCAGTCAATCATGTTTTAAATAAATGCTGATTGGCCAGGTAGGAAGTATAGGCGGGTCAACCAGACAGGAAGTAGAGGCAAGGCGAGGAGAAAGTCTGGGAAGCAGGAAGCTTCCCTGGCATTCCTGCACAGACCACCAAGGAGGCAACAATGTAAGCTGCCCAGCTGAGAAAAGGTACCGAGCCATGTGGCTAACATAGATGGGTTAATATAAGTTATAATAGCTAGTAAGAAGCCTGAGATAATGGGCCAATCAGTTAATAACCTAATGTAGACTCTCTGTGTGATTTTCCTTGGGGGTTGCTGGCTGTGGGGTGCTGGGCGGGACAGTAACCCCAACAAGCCAGCCCTCATGTTACAAATCCTGCTCTTGCTTGTTCAGTTCTTAAATGATTTTATTAAAGTATATTTATATTTGTATCCCACATTTTAAATTAAATGGACACTATGTAAGTTTGCACTATCTTGACTTTGGATCATCTTCATTTCAAGAGAAATATAAATTCAGCCATATTTAGTTCATCATTCTCTCGTTTTACCTCATAAAAGCTATTTAATAGTTTTCAATATTTTAATTGTTGTTTTGCAGCAGAGTCTTAGGTAGCCCAGGCTAATCTCAATCTAAGCTTGGGTACTTGGTATGTACCCAAGGCTTAAATTCATGATCCTCTTCCCATTAACTTCCATTTATGAAAATATGCCACCACACTTGGCTATGAGTTTAATTTTTATTTGCATTTATTAATTATGTAAAATAACAAGTGTCATTGTGACATTTCACACACATGTAAAACATGTTAATCATGTTTGTTCCTCCATCACCTTCTCTTATGACTCCACCATCCTCCTCCTGATACTGTTTCTCTTCTCTAACGGTTTTTCTTCTGCTCTCATTTTTATATAGATATCACACAGGAGAGAAAACATCCAGTATTTGTCTGACTATAGCTTATTCCAATTAGCATCGCAGTCTCCAGGTCCATACATTTCCTGCAAATAGCATTAGTCTGTTCTATTTGCTGCTAAATAATCCTCCATTGTATGTATCTGCTATGTTCTCTGTAATCATCTACTAATGGACACATAAATTAATTCCATAACTTGGGTATTGTGAATTACACTGAGATAGATAAACATGGATGTGTAGGTGTCTCTATTGTGCTCTGACTTTGATTCCCTTAGGTTTGTATGTGGAGTGAAGCAATTATATCACCAGAAGTTAGAATTTTTGTTTTTGAGAAACCTTCTGTAGCCAAAAGTTTTCTGTGACCTGCCCAGTCCCACTAGACTGGTTTCGCTCCTGCCTGCTGGTCCCCACAGCCACTTATAAAATAATCATTTAGAGACTTAATATTAATTATAATTGCTTGGGCAATGCCTGTTGTTGGTTAGCTCTTACAAATAAATCAACCCATCCCTAATAATCTGTGTACCATCATGAGGCTCCATGACATTACCTGTTCTCTAGTACATCTTGCTGTTCTAGCAGCTCGCTGGCTGCTCACTCAGTGACACCCTTCTTTACCTGCATCTCTACCTATATTCTGCCCTGCCATAGGCCAACGCAGTATTGTTCATCAACCAATAAAAAGCAACACATTCACAGAGTACAAAAGAGTATCCCATATCATCTTCCCTTTTCTGTCTAATTAAAAAGGAAGATTTTAACTTTAACATTGTAAAATTACATATAATAAACAGTTATCAAGTAAGAATTATAGTTATGTTATCTAGTTTATTTGTATTGGGGAAAAAAGAAAATACTCTATCATTTATCCTATCTTTGTGAATCTAAAGTTTTATAACTAATTTATCTTTAATCCTAAATAAGGGAAACTATAACTATCTAGTCTTCAACTCCACCAAAGGCTCAGAAGACTATAATATCACCCAAGTAAAAAGGAATTACATTGCAAGCAACTTGTAAAACTCTAGAAATGACAGAGATAGCTAACGGCCTGGACAGTCACCCACAGTTCTTGACAATTTTGGGAATCCATCTTTATCTTATAGGCCTAGAGTTGCTGACAGACTTTTCAGTGAAGCAGGAAATTTGAGGGACTGTTCTGCCTTGTACTGGCAAAGTTTGTCAGTTATTTTCCTCTGTAGAAATGTCTGACAGACTCTTAGGTAAAGCAGGAACCCCTGAAAGATCATCCCACCTTGTTTTGGCAAAGTTCTATAGTCACTTTTTTGTGTGTTCAGTTTATAGAGCATATTGTTAACAGTCAAAGGCAAGAGCAGTTTCTTTGCTTGGTTGATAACTTTGCCATAACGAAAAAAAAAATAAAACCCCATAAGGAGTTTCTTCAATGCCCATCATCCTTTTTGAAGTAACTGGTGCTGCCAGCAGATTTGTCTCACTGTCGAGAAAGTCTAAGTTCTTAAAACATTTTAAATGCCATATTCTTTAGGTCTTTTTTCTGTAGGTCTTTGAAGTGTTTGAAGAATATCTATCTATCTGAAATATATCTCTGTATTACCTTGAAACTCTAACATGACTATAAGTTTAATAGATATGGGTAACTATTAGCCTGTATTTCTTTATTATCCTGAATAACTTTAAAGAACTAAAACTTCATAGTGCATAATAATACAAGCCGTACAGGTATAAGCTGTAATATATTAAGCAAAAATAGAAACAGATTTGCAGTATAAGGACAATATTCTTAAATTTGTATCAACATACAAAAATATCTTAAGCAGTATAAACATATACAGTATAACAAAAATAACAGATTTGTATCAAAATATAAAAATCTTTTAACCAAGAATAGAAACATATATACAGTGTAACAAAATGAACTTTAAATTTGTATTATTATAACAAAATCCATGCTGATGTAAAATATCTGAGATTAATAGTTGTCTTTTTATCCTATATTCCTATACTCCCCTAAATATAGCAAATATTCATAACCCAACAAATAACCAAAGACCATCCACACTCCCTAACTTTTTGGAATGTTGACATCATTTACTTCAATCTGCTTCCTGCTGTCTGTGGGCACAGTATCTTTAGAATCCCTGAGAAAATATGAGTTAATGGCCAAGTCCTGGGAATACCAAGTATAACTTTTGTTGATAGATATCATCTGAAAAGGTTAAGGAGGTCTCTCTTGATCAAAGCTGGTCCATATTAACGTAAAGTGAATTCATAGACTCCTGTATCTTATGGAAACAAAAGCAAAACTGCTTCTCCAAATCAATGCATCTTTTAAGTTCCACTTTACAAATATATTTTTGACTTCTGTTTTAAAATATTTAGATTGGTATATGTTATTAGTCTCTCAATTCTCTCTTTCTATAGCTGTCACCTGCTCATCAGCCATGAAAAAATTTAAAATCAATACAATAGAATATAGGATCCAGACTCCCTATGCATTTCCCATTTCTATGTGGCTTATTCTTTTTTGATATTATTTTATTTTTAAAGGATAATTATTTAATGGATAAATATATTTAAAGGATAATAATTTTATTTTAAGGATATTATTTTATCCTTAAAGACTTTATTATATTATTTTTTAATTATTCACTCCTTTCTTTAACTTTCGATACCCTTTTATTTCTTTCTTAAGCCTAAGCACATTGTAAAACATATCAGAACCTGTTTAGAGGTTTTTCCATCCAGACCTCTTTTACAATGTATCTTTTAGCCTTTTGTCTGTATGAGCAAAAGCTAAATCCACCACACAGTGTGTGGCTGATTGGCCTCTCTGTAGTGAGGCCTGTGTGACTGTGAAAAGCCACCACGCTCATGACAACTGGCGACAGGCTCCATCTTGCAGGCAGTTGTTGGGAGATGCATCTCTGCACTGCTGCTGGCATGAGACTGTGAGACTAGGAAGCCCAGTGTGGCTCCGTTTCCATGCATTCGGAACCTTTCAAAGCTTTCTCAGGTCCCATGTGAATACATGCCAGAGGGTGGGTGCCATTTGTAACCACAAGTTTTCTGTGTCCTGCCTGGTTCTGCTGGACTGGTTTCTCTCCCGCCTACTGGTCTCCACAGCCACTTACAAAGTAATGATTTAGAGGCTTAATTAATTATAATTGCTTGACCCATGGTTCAGGCTGTTATTGGCTAGTTCTTACATATAAGTCGACCCATTTCTAATAATCTGTGTATCACCACATGGCTTTGTGTTGTTACCTGTTCTCTAGTATATCTTGTGTTCTGGAAACTTTCTGACTTCTCTTTCAGTCCCACCCTTCTTTACCTGAATCTCTGCTTGGATTTTCTACCTAGCTATATTCTGCCCTGCCATGGGTCAAAGCAGTTTTATTCATCAACCAATGAAAGGGATACATATTTACAGCACACAGAAGGGCATCCCACAGAACCTTCATTCTATTTCCCTTAGTGGCTGCACTAATTTAAATTTTCCTGAAAAGTTAATAGAAGTTCCTTTCCCCTGAAACCTATTTAAATGTCAGCATCTATTGCAAATGTAACCATAAAGTATTCTGCCAAATAGGGATAGATTCTAGTCAACTGTAGCTTCAAAAGCTACTGTGAAGTGTCCATCGTAACAGAGCCTGGGATTCCCTGGGAGAGGTTTCAGGAGGGCGAAGCAGTGTTTACAGAGTCTTACTTCTAGGGCTTGGGTAACAAGTGAGGTCTCAAATAGTTCCTTTTGGGGCATCATTACATTATGGTGGCTTGAACCCTGCCCTGTCTTTAAGTGAGCGAAGAAACACCAAGGTATGAAGGAAAAGGCATCAACATCATTAAGTCCTAAGGTAATCCTTTGATCTTATGGGAGCTGTACCAGCGTGTGTCCTGGCTTCTTCATCTTAGCACAAGGTAGGACTAGTGCTGGGCCTCTTAGGTTTTACGAGGGTCCATTTAAATATGTGTGCTGGTTAGTTTTAACTGTCAGCTTGACAGAGCCCAGAAGCAAGAGAAGGAAACCTAACTTGCAGAATTGTCCATGTCAGACAGGCCTGCGGGCATGTCTGTGGAGGATTGCCTCGGCTGATAGTTAATGTGGCATGCAGTATCACCTGGGCAGGGACCCTGACCTGAATCACAGTGAGGAAAGATATCTGGGCATACGTAGGAAGCAAGCAGGCAGCATGGGCCTGTGTGTTTTATCCTGCATCTGAGAGTAGATACAATGTCATGAGCTGCTTATGTTCTCCGCCTGACCTCCCTTCAGTGATAGACTGGAACCTGGAACTGTAAGCCAAAATAAGCCCCTCTCTCTCCCCCAGATTGCTTTGGTCAGAAATTTGTCATGGAAACCAAAACCGGAATAATGCGTAAAGTATTTTTTAACAAAGAACCTGGCTTGGGAAGCCAGCATTGTGAACTGACAAGGAATTTGGAAACAGACTCGTGTTTAAACCTCACTTCCTCTTTTATTCCCTTTGGCATTTATTCATTTGTTCTTTGGAAAGCTTAATAGAGTTCTCTGGGTGTTGTCTTTCCCTCTGTTCAAATGTGGATCAAATTTATCCCCCAAAAAATGACAGCAAAGGATCTTTTTGCTCCTACATCCTGTTCCTTACAGGGAGGCGTACTGGGAAAAATATCTTCATTTAAAGCAAGACACAAGGGCAGATGGAGTTGGTGTTGAGGCCTGCGAATGAAGATCCTCCTCAGAGGACTTCAGAGGCATCCAGGTAACACTCACTGCATGGTGAAGATGGAGATCCTTCTGAATGAAGCTGGCTCCCTCCACCAGATACCCCAGAGGAAAAGCTCTTATTACCATTTCAAGAGATGCTAGCAGTGGGTATCACCGATAAGACAGGACCCTGGGACCCTGAGCTGGCCATGTGCATCCTGTGCTGCCCTGGAGGGAGAGGAAACAGCTGCAAGTCACTTTCCTGTTTTTCAGTAAGGGAAGGTGGACTTGTGCTTATCCTGCCAGCTCCAGATTTATCAGGGAAAAGCAAGCTTGCCCTCAACAACATATCTTGTTCGCGTAGCCCAACAACAGGGAACACCTATCTTGTGCTATAAACGGGTGACACACAAAGGCCCTGAAGGGAGATCAGAAGAGTAGACAGCGTAAAACAGCACAGTAAAGACCTCTGGGCTCAGTCAACGGAGCTGAGGCAGCCGTTTCCTAGAGGAGGCGCTGTAGAGCAAGAATGTGTGAGCCATGGTTCTACGCTATGATAGGAAGGAAGCAAAGTAAGAGCGGAAGAGAGCCATCAGCAGCACAAACTTCTAACAACCTAAATGTCATCCCGGAGTAGGGAAGGAAGGCAGTGCAGGAGGAGTGAGCAGAGCCATGTAGAACCAGGGCGGTATAGGAGACAGCCACACACTGCACTGAGTCACAGACTACATGCAGGAAGACTGAGCCTGAAAAGGAAGAATGGGAGCAGCATGATACTGGTGATCCTCAGAAGAGAGCATGTTAGGACGGAGAGGGATGTAAAGAAGCAGAGCTGTAGACATCCAAGATATGAGAGAAACCATAGCTCACAGAGGTGGGGTCATATTCTCCTTGTCTCACAGAAGGCAAATGGCAGAGCAAGGACTGGAGAGTCAGTTTCCTCTTGTCACCCAGGCCTAGATTTTCTTCTCTGTACTAAAGTAAGGACATAGTGGGTTGTATTAAACATTTCCAGCCCAACACAAATGCCGAGAGGACTGACAATACCCTCCAGACCTCTTGCCCATATCAAGGGCAGGAAGAGGGAAAACCCCCAAACATCCTCCGAAGCCAGGCTGGCAGCCAATTTCCATAGGAAAAAGAACAATGGAGCAATTACAAATGCCAGAAACAATCTAAACACCCAGTACTAAAACAGTGGTTTAACAAATAATAATTTAACAATAAATAAGGAATAAACCCATTTATGTGAGTATTCTTCAACTACTACAAATTACTAAACAAAATTGTATACAATTATCTATGAAATAATACCAAGAAAAATAAAATAAAAATAATACTGTAAAAAGATAAAATAAAACAGTAAGATAAACCAAAAATGTCAGTAAATTGTTTATCAAAACAATGATGAAATAAGTGTTTAAATAAAGAATACATGACATATGTGTAAACATCCATCAATATAGACAGATATATACGTTATATTTCTCTCTCCACTCTTTTTTCACTGAAAACAGACAAACTCTCCCAGCTATAGTGAGAGGCAATCAGGGTACATCTACCTATGTGTCTAGAATTATACTACAAGTGGTAAAAGATAGATAATAGTTAAAAAGACCATGCTCAAAAATCTTAGAAAGAAGACTGGGGCAACTGCAGATTCAGGTATATAGCTGCATCTTAGTAACTGTTGATTGATGGATGGATGGACAGAGGGATGGATGGATGGACGGACAGAGAGATGGATGGATGGATGGACAGAGAGATGGATGGATGGATGATGGATGGACAGAGAGATGGATGGATGGACAGACAGACAGAGGGATGAATGGATGGACAGAGAGATGGATGGATGGATAGATGGATGGATGGACAGATGGATGGATGGACGGATGGACCAACAGATGGATGGATGAAATAGACCTATGTGCAATTTCCCTGTGATCAATTCAACAAGCTCTTTATCTCATTCAATAAGAGGAATATTCTGGAATCTCTTTTCCTAGGACCACTTTCTAGTATGTATCTGCACTAGTTCTGTTGGACAAAGACTTTTGAGTGAGTTTTGACATTTTCATGTTACCATCGTTTACAGGCGCATGAGCATTAACAGAAGGCAGACATTGGGACTATCAACTTAAGAATTACTCCTTAGGGTGCTATAAATTTTTGGATTATAATCACAGTCCAGAAAGCATCATGGGAATCTCTCACATTGGAGCCACAGTTACCAAGGCAAGAGGAAGCTCCTAAAACCTGAGCACTTCGTTAGTATCCCCTGAAAGGAGTAAGCAACTTCCAGGGAATGTGCAGTTTCCCATTTCCTGTATCAGACCTCTTTCTATTTGAAATACCTTTAATAGCTTCTGTCCTAAGCAAAACCCTAACTAATATGGGCTGCATACAACAAAATGCAAGACAGAGCTGTTCCTGGGATTCCATGATAGACCCGTGAAACCCTGCCCAAGCCAGATGAGCTAAGCAGGTGCGTAATCTGTTTGTTCATGGACAAATACTTCTTCCTGGTTACCTCACTCAAATAGCTCTTCCCTCATTTGTGAAAGCTTCTCTTCCTTCTTTGTCATCAGAACAGATGTGATTATTTTTGAATGACTTTGAATGACTGTAAATCAATATCGGCCTTCATCAGAAACCAATGTTTTCCTTTCAGTTTCCTGACAGTAATGGCCAACTCTCCTGATATAAGCTTAAAGAAATCTTAACAAAATCATTGAAAAATCTTGTTCCAAGGCCACCCACTTCCAGAAATGATTTCCAGATGAGTCTAGCCCTGTGTGCATAGATGTCATGGAAGACAGAGCAGTTCAAAGGCCACTCTGTGCAATAGCAGTTCTGGCCAACTCACTCAGGCCACCACTTATTCATTCAACAGAGATCTCACATATCTGACAAGTGCCAGGCACTGGTGCTGGGGAAGAGGTATGATGACAGCAAGGTGTGGTCCCCTTCATAAGAAACTGAAGACAGGCTCGGATAGCAACACATGAGAAAACTGTAAGCCTAGAAAGAGGTTCCTTTTCCAGTCCAATAAGCAGTGCTTTAACCTACATGTTACACAAATAAAAGTAAAAACCAAGAGATGGAAGGTTGATCAACTGCTGAGTGGAAGTAATCTGACTCCCAGGCAGGAAATACGTAAACACTGCTGAGATTCTAGAAGGACGGGGACTTAGAGGAGCGAAAACTGATTGAGTCTTTTAAAGCCAAGAACTTCAGTGGAAGCATTTGGAAAGTGGAGGCAGGAGCATCAGGAGTTCAAGTCCATCCTCAGTTACACAGAGAATTGAGATCCTTTTCAATCAATAAATACATCAATAAAAAACAAAAGCAAAGAACCACAAGTATCAATCAATCAATTGATAAACAAACACCAAGAACCACAAGTCTCTGCCCCTAAACCTCTGCCTGGCACTCATGGCCAGTGACATTTGGACTAGCTCCTAGATGTACCTAAGTGAGGTATGGCTATAACGGTTGGTGCTTTATACACCTACCTTCAATGATGACTTTCAAAGTCCCAAGAAGACTTTTCTCCTCTGCATGTGTCATCTAATTTCAAAATAAGATCCCCAGCTGTCATTTTACCAGAAGTGAAGTCTGTACCACTGGCAGCAGGCTGGATGGCACATTAGGGCTCATTAATAGAGCAACAGTGTAATTTATCATCCCAACCAGGGTGCCAATTTGGATAAAAGAGAACAGTGAGGATAATTACAATAGGAGGCCATAGCAACTGTAACCAGGGCTGCCCTAAGGGGAACTATAGCCACCCTAAAGTGGAAATAAAGAGGACATGACATGTGCTGAGCTTCTGTGTAATATTCTGCCAGCTGTCTGCTTAGGCATTCTCTCATGTTAATCCTCAACTTCCTGAAGTAAATGTTATTTGTTCCCATTTTACACTTAAGGATGCCAGGCTCAGATAATTAAGGAAATTGCCCAGAGCTGGAAAAAAAGTGATAGGTGTCTATTATCTGAACTCAGATCACTGTAATTGTAATAACCATTCTCAAGACAGCCGTTGCATGGACTCTGAGGTAGGAATTTTTGTCTCAGGTGACCCAGGTTGAGACCAAACATCCAGGTTTTCATTCACAAGTGTGGTCTGGCTCTTTACCGTGTTGTGCATTTCAGCATTTGGTTGGAAGCCAACCACAGAATCAAGTTAATTCAGCAGCCATTTAGTCTAAACCATGTGTTCTGGCTCCACAATTGGAGAGATGGCACAGGCTGTGAGAGATCATGCAAAAGAGAGGAAAGATATTTTTAAAATTTCAGTGATTACAGAAATGCACAGTGGGTTCCAGGACAGAGGAACCTCCAAGATCACATGCAGTCACCTCGGGGAAGCTCTCATGCAGCAGGACACAAATGGAAAATGCTAAGACTGGACTAGGAAAGGAGTCAGGAATTAAGCCTAAGAAAGATCATGTGCTCCTTCAAGAAAAAGGCAGAAATCTGTTCAGCTTGAGAGAGGGCTTAGCAACCCTCACCTGGACCAAAGGCCACAACACCCCACTTCCTCATCTTCTCATCCCAAGGCTATGACGTAAAGTTAGATAATTGCTATCCAGGAATTAACGCCCAATCAGAGCTAAAGGGCCATTTGTGTTTCCCCCACTTCTTGACTTTAAACTTCTCTCCTCATGCTGATGAGCTCTCTTTTGACCATCTCTTGCCTTGGATGTCCCCTGCTATCTCATTTCTATCTTCTGCTTTCTCTAGTAGCACTCATTTCTAGCTATCGATATGCCCCCCGACAGTCACCAGGTGAAGGGCTTCAGGGAGGTGATCAGATCTTGAGTTTGCTATGTTTCTGACAGGTTCTATCCACTGCTGGGTTTCAAATTTGAGTACCCTCTTCTGAGGTTCTGAAATTGTGGAAGGTGGAACCCGGATGGAGGAAAGAGGACCCTGGAGAGCATTTTGCCCAATCCTCCTCTCAGCGTTCTCTCTCTCTTCCTCCAGTGAGGCTTCCCCTGAGTTGAAGAGCCTCTGCCACATACTGCTACTGCCACCGTTAATGTAGTGCCTCAATATAGATTCAGAAACACAGAACCAATGGACCATAGACTAGAACCTTTCAAATCAAAAGTGAAAAATACATTTTTCTTCTTTTAAACTGTTCTTCAGGTATTTTGCTATAGCAATGACAAGGCTACACACTAGTTAACACCTCAAATCTAGGTTTCTTTGAGATCCTAGACTCACCTCTTACTATATGCTATTTTTGGGTCAATCTATTTATTTACTGGCTCTCTGGTGGAGACCTATATCCTTGGGTCTCCTGAAATTGCTATTACAGGATGAGAGTCGCTGAAGCTATTCAGTCCAAGAATGGTTTCTATGTGCTAACCAAGCTCACACATGGCTACAGAGGATTATGAACTGAGAACTCCCCAGAGAGGGAATAATTCATCACAGGCCCGCTTATAGGTGTGCTCAGCATGAATTCAGACACCCAACTGGGGAGCAAGTGGGAGCTGAAATTAAGCCCTTTCCTAATTAATGGGACAGCACTAGATGCTTGCCAAAGCCACACACCAGCAAGGCTGCAGACACTAGAAGATCACCTTCAACTAATGCATATAAACATGAACTGTAGAACTACAGTAGACCCAGCAACGTGAGAAACAACAAATAAGGGATGTCCTTCCAGAAAGCAGAGCAGGGACAATGGTTGAAGTAACAAGGAATTTACTCACCTCCCTGGTATTCTGTCCATGAAGATTGATCAGTTTCAGACCAGCAGCCATGCCAACATCTTGCCAGTCCTAGATTTATCTTAATCCAATCAACTAAGTCCAGTCATCCCAGGTATACCTCCCTCCACCTCTACACGGAGTGCAGGAATATCAGTCCAGGGTATCACTTGACATATGCTGGAGAACTCATTGATGGTGAGAAGTCCCTACAAATGGTGGTGATCAGTGGTGGTGTTTACCAATGCTTTGATAGCTATCTTTGAATATAAGACAATTCTAGGCAGAAAACTACATACCAAAATGTGGGACCAGAGAGACAGAGATGTTCCTTGCCCCCCTCAAAAAAAAACCCCAAAAACATAGATTCAATGTACTATCATCTCCCAGTAATTAAGTATAAGTCTTAACAATAAACTGTAAACATGCATAATCCTCTTTTCATTACCTCCATTACCTCCAAAGGTGCCCCTCCAGCTGGATATGCTGTCTGCCATAAGCATGTCCAAAATAAGTCTGATCATCATGTGCTTTTTTCATTCCCCAGCATTTCTGTGGGTCCTGCATTCCAGTTCACACAGCATACCATCAAACAGTTCAGGGAAGAGCAGTTTCTTGCCCAAATGGCTAGCATTGACACATTGAAGGCAAATTCCATAAGGGTTTCTTCAATGCCCATCAATCTTTCTGAAGTATTTGGTGCTGCCAGGAGCAGAAAAGGCAAACAGTTGAGAAAAGTCTACGTTCTTATAAATGTCATATTTTGTAGGTCTTTGAAAGGTTTGAAGAATACCTATCCATCTGAAATATATTTCTGTACATCTAGAAAACCTAACTAACACAACTACAGTTTGACTATTATAGATGATTATTAATCCATAATTTTAATTATACATTACATTTTTAAATGAGCTGTTTATAATACCTTAAACAAAAGTAGAAATATACATATAAAATGATCTTAAATTTGTATCAATAAACCAAAACTTCATATTTATCTCTCTATCATACCCTTTTAGAATAAAAACAAACATTTATAAACAATCATTTTTGTGAATTTGGGTGTTGTTTTCTACAAACTGTTTCCTGTTTATTGGCCAAAGTATTTTTAGGGTTCATGGAAACCTTTCAGGGAGTCTTGTTCCATCAAACCACATTAGCCTAGAAGGCATCCACAGGTTCTCATCTTCTGTGGAAACAAAAGCATAACCTTTTTTCCAAAGTAATCTGTCCTTAAATTCAAATTTTGAAGTCAAGATACCTTTAAAATATATATGTTGATTTAGCTTAGCAGCACATATAATGAAATGTCTCTCCATACTTAGCTAATTCACAGTCAGAAAATTCAAAGAAAACACAATAATATACATAATACAAACTGTCTGTGTATTTTCCATCTTTACATGGCTTATTTTTTTTACTCTATTGCTTTTTAATATTTAATTATCTTTACTCCTTTAATCTATGACTTTCCAACACTGTGACCCATTCAGAGTTTTGTTTGTTTGTTTGTTGTTTTGTCTGAATCTTATCATGTATCTCTAATCATTTTTTGATCAGGAGTGCTTTTAAAATGGTATGTAGCTTGGTTGCAGCATCCCTGGGCACTGACTTTGCCTCTGTCGGTCTTTAATATAGCGGTATATTTACTACTGGCTCTGTAATTCATGCTCATTGCCCCAGCTCCAGGGATGCAGCAGATCTATGTCACCATTAAGCAACTTATAGCACTTGGCTCACAAAACCCATTTAGGCACAGAACCTCCTGAAAGAGCCAGAGCAACCATGTCTTATAGAAGCCATGCAGTTTTTGCTACTAATCTTGAATCAGGAAGTCTTCTCATAAGGGAGCCACATTCTGCTTGCTGCCAGCCATCAGAGCCTATCTAAAAGTACGTGGCAACCAAGAAACTGCATTTGGCTCCTGTTTTTGTAGGTCTGGAAGCCATTTTTTTT
>JAQHUG010000306.1:389718-427998 GCA_028555095.1 Dicrostonyx torquatus | reverse complement strand
ATGTAGATATCTTATTCCCTTCTCCAATATCCACCCTTCCTCCATCTCCATTTTTAAGCTTTTTTAGGTCTTACATGGATCAATAGCTCAGACAATGGGTGCCATTTTGTAAACAGAGATGGCTCATTATTTTCCCAGTTGCCTAGATCTGAATAATCACACAGAAAGTATATTAATTACAACACTGTTTTGCCAATGACTCAAGCACATTCCTAACTAGCCCTTATGTCTTAAATTAACCCAGTTCTATTAATCTGAGTATTGCCACGAGGCTGTGGCTTACCAGTAAGGTTCTAGCATCCTTCTCCTTCGGCAGCTACATGGCATCTCCTTGACTCTGCCTTCTTTCACCCTGCATTTAGTTTAGTTTTCAAACCTACCTTTATTCTGCCCTGCTATACGCTGAAGCAACTTCTTTATTAACCAATGGTGATAAAACATATTCACAGCATAACAAGGGGAATCCCACATAAATTTCCCCCTTTTGATTAATTAAAAGGAAAGGTTTTAACTTTAACATAGTAGGATTATTTACAACAAAAACAGTTATCAAGTAAGAATTACAGTTACAATATCCAATCCATTTGTATTTGGCAAAATTAAAGAAAATATTTTATCATCTATCTTATCTTTGTGAGTTCAAAGTTTTGAATCTAATTTACCTTTATCATAGCTAAGGAAAACTGTAACTATCTAGCCTCCATCTCCATCAAAGACCCCAGAAGGATGAAATGTTACCTAATGACAGGGACCTCAAGCTGCCTGGACAGTCACTCAAAGTTCCTCTGCATCATTGGGTCATCCGGCTCTGGCCTATAGGCCTAGCAAATTACAGCGGTCACCTTTCTTGCATCCTGCTGGTACAATTTGGACAGACACTGCCAGCAATTGAGGCAAGGGCAATTTCTTTGCCCACGTGGTTAGCTTTTTCTATTAAGAAAACAAACTCCATACGGAGTTTCTTTGATGCCCATCATCATCTTTGAAGTAACTGGTCCTGCCAGGAGCAGATATGTCTCACTCTCAAGAAAAGTCTAAGTTCTTAAGACATTCTAAAATGCCATATTCTGTAGGTCTCTGATGTGTTTGAAGATTGCCTTTCTATCTGAAATATATCTCTATATGAAAACATATTTAACATGACTAAGTTTGCTATTATAAATGACAACAATTTGCATTTCTTAATTATATTTTACATTTTTTTAGAGATCTATTTTTTATATTTATTTATTTATTTATTTATTTTTATTGTTAAAAGAAAAATTTACATTTACTCCCCTTGTTCCCGGCCCTCCCGCTCCCCCACCACCCCACTGCCCTCCCCCTGATTGCATAAGAATTATATTTTACATTTTTAAATGAGCTGCACAAACATGATATCCTAAATAATAGAAATATACATACAATATAACAAAATTAACTTTAAATTTGTATTGACAAACTAAAATCCATACCAATGTAACATGTTCTATGATTAATAGCTGTTTTTGGATTAAATTTCTATATCCTATCCCCCTTTGTTCCTTTAGAGAGAAAGAGATCTTTGAAATTACTGTTTGCTCTAGCCTTTTTTTAAAATACTATGACCAGTAACAATTTGTAACCAAACCCCATAAACAAACAACAAATGTCCAAAATCCATTTTTTTTTAAATGTGGGCATAACTTTCCAAGCTACTGCCTGCTGATTGGAGTCACTAGTAATCTTTGGGAGAACCCTGAGAAAACTTAGGACTATGGTCAAGGGCTGACTGGAGTATTCTCTGAGACTGGATCACTTCAACCAATTGCCTTTAAGCTACTGGCCAAGAATTTATAAGTAATATTAAGACAATTATTTGGAAAGCAGTACCAGGTATTTGGGAATAGGCTGGTGGAAGAGAAACATTGGACTACACTCTGGGGATGATGGCAGTCACATCTGCTATCATTTTGAGATGGCAATGGTCAGAAGACAGAGTCCCCAGAGTCCCAGCCCACACCCAGGGTGAGCCCCATCTTGACTCTAGAGAGGAACCTTTGCTTATTGAAGTTCAGGCACAAAAAGCCTCCTACAACCAGGTCCTGGGTGTAAAGGAAGCTTAGATGTTAAATAAGCTTTATTCTTGTTTCTCATATAGAATGAGCTATGAGAAAGAGTTACTTAGATTCTCAGAGAATTTTATCTTCTTTCTAAGTCGTTCTGAATTTTCCTTGTGATTGTATCTATGACTATGTTGTCATCCCTTCCTCCCTCCGACTCCCCCTGCAATTCAAAACTATTCCCCACATCAAAGTTGTAGAAAGCATTTTTGGAATCTGTTATAATGATAAATGTTAGGAGGTGGAAATGTTATCTCAATTGCTGGTTTCAGAGCCCTTAAGAAAGAAACTACCTTTGTTCTGGGAAGTGCCTTGACAAGCACCTTAGGGCAGAGGGCAGAGTGATGGACAAGAACATAAAGACCTTCGAAAAGAGCATCTTGCTTTGCTCTGGAGAGAAAGGGGTCTAAAACACATGAATGGAGACTTAATAGAGGGGAAGGAGGAGAGACTTGAAACCAACAGAGCTCTGGGCATTAAAATTAAGTCCAGGTAACTAGCATTCCCCAGAGTAAAGGGCAGTGCAGTCCCTTATTCCAGAGAAAGTTCTTAAAGCCGCAAATTGTGAGAACACTTACCTGACATTCGACTCAAAAGTGCTTCAAGTCGACTTCATTGCTGCAACATAAACGCACGTCCCCAAAGCTCCCGCAAATTGCTTCATGCCTGTGCACATTTTACGAGAGAGTGATTCCGCTTGACGTCCTTGAAGAAGAGGCTGACTGTCAGTGTCTGAACCAACATCCGGAAGCAGAAATCTTCGTCCCGAAGCAGAAGTGCCCATGAGAGGGGGAATTCCCCAGGGACAGCTTTGGTATTGTGCAGAAGAGGACCACAAGTGCGTGGCGGGGTCGCGGGGCAGGGGCGGGGGGCGCACAAGATGACATGTGGCTGAGGGTGTCAATTTATTTCTGCCGTGGAACAGCACCAGTGACTGAGTCTTTGCAAAGTGTTTTCTCACTCTTGCATGTCTTTCACGTGGTTTCTGCGGTCATTCCCCACCTCCAGGAGCTGCTGAGGCAGAAGACGTTGCCTGGGTGGCGATACAAAAGGCACGCCCTTTTCTCGTGTTCCAAAGAGATTGCATGCTGCCTAAATAGCCCACTAGACAGGCAGCTTGTTGGGCTGTGGGGAATCATGAAACTCCAAAAGCCGGCATTATTTGAGGGGCAGGTATGTGGGACACGTGATTTGTTTGTGTTAAGATTGAATTGCCCTTTATCCAGACTGCGGTTTGGGAGAAAAAAAAAAAACACTGGCAATTGACTCTGCTTTTCCAGAATACGGTCTAGGGCAGGAGCATCCGGCTCACACGTACACAGTAGGTTCTAAGATCAGCTTTCAGCTTCCCACCAAGGACTTCAAGATCTTCAACTGACCCTGCCTGTGAGACCATCCCGAGGTCACACTCTTACCAGCAAGCCCTAAGGTCTGCCCATCTCCTTCCACACCCTCTGCATTTGACCTTGCCTCTCCGGGTGCGTTGCTTTGGCATTTGCCCAAGAAGCCCAAACTCCTTCTCAGACCTCCAAGGAGGCTGGCTGCCTACAGGGTTCATGAACCAGAATCCTTGGAGTAGACACCATCTCTCTCTGCCTTTTGTTTCCTGCGAGGTTCCACCCTTGATGGGTTTGCATTCTACCTGTCCTTTAGGAGAGAAGGTGGGGCCAGGGGAGGAGACAACTCCTGGCCATGACCTGGATGCTAATGGTTTCTTACCTCTTCCTTACTCCAGTCTCCCCTACCTTTTGTCTCCACAACACCAGGCAGAACCTGCCTGGATGGTCTCCTCCCCTGTAACAAGGGCTGCAGGTATTGGACAGAGAAGAATTATATTATACATACCACATCCATCCCAAAGACGTCATTATCCCAGGAATGTGCACAGGAGTAATTCTTACAATACATAAGTACATAGCAATGCAAGGGCTCTAACCATTGCCCTCTGACCTAGTAACTGAAGCAGATAGACTTAACCTTCTGTTTCCAGAATACTTCGTCATCAACAAATATAGTAAATCTGCTTGTGAAGTGAATGCCCCGAGTCTTCACCTGGGAAGCAGGCCATGCAAACAGAATGCCAAGACTTGAGAACAGGGTCTGGGTATTCATGGTGCTCAGTACCCCCAGAGGGGAGAAACCTCTGCTTGGACAGTCAACTTAAGATAGTTCCAGAGGTTTGATGGCTCCAGTGGCTGGCCTGACTCCAGCAGTTCCCAGATCACTTACCAGAAAACATCTGCCGTCCTCCTCACAGGCCACTAGCCTGCTATTCCCCTTCATTACTGAGACACCCATTCCTGGCTACCTGCTGCCTGGACAGTGGGTGGCTCACCAATGACAGGCAAAGGTGGGTTACTTCTGTGGTGGGGGTGGGTGCCTGGGAATACACTTTCTAGTGTTGAAACTCTTAGCATGCATTGTGGAAGGGTTAACTCCAGGGCTAGGGGGCTGATGACTCAGCTCTGCCTTGTGAGGGCTGACATTCAGAACTCCTCAAGACTTCCCACCATGCTGTCCCCAGGAAGCAGCAAACAGAAGCCAGTGTGATATGATATTGCAGGGCCTGGCAGGTTTGAGGGGAAGGGGCTGTGGAGACAAGATAGCCCTGTGGCTTGGGGCCTAGGGCCCCTGGAATCCATCCTATGGTGATGTTTCCTTGACCCTTTAGCTGCCAGGGTGGGTCAGCATGCAGCCTGCTAAGCAGCAGCTTGACAATTTGCATTCTGACCAGCGCTTGTGAAGCACCGGTGCCACCTGGTGGCCGGATCTGGAGTAACCAACATTACCACAGCCAGAGGATCCCAGGAAGCCCTTGTGTAGTTGGGATCACAGTGGCTATAAACTCGAATGATGCTTATACAATGTCCACACCACATCACCTCCCAGCTGCCCTGCATTCTCCGTTTTCTATGATTAATTCATGCTGGCCTCTCTGTCTTCACAGTCATATTAATTGCAATATGTTTAGCCTCACCATCAGAAACAATCCAAGCCTCCACTTCTTTTCATGGCCTGAATGAGGCATAGGGATTAAAATTATGAATAAACAGTTCCTTCCTTCAGAAGACTTGTATTAAGATATTACTGACCAAAATATAAGGCTCAGGTGGCAAAGCAGGTTCATGAGGTTCATGATGATCCATGAACCTCAGGAGCTTCTTCCAAAGTTCATCAAAGATGTGAAGGGTAGATGAGACTTCAGAGAAGGACAGAGACAAGGTCACTCCAGGCTCAGACAGACCGAGGAAACCACACTGTGAGGGTGGTTGTAGACATTTGTGTCTGGTGGAGGTAGATGGCTGGCTTGTAGGAGAAACAACGGGGCTTGAAAGACATCTTGGCTTTCAAGAACTGCAAGCCAAGTTCTCAGTCTGAGCATCTTAGATGAGTCACGGAAAGTCATGGATAAATAAGTTGTTCTACTCTGCTTTCATTTTTCTAGTTTATTAAAAATAGATTTTTCTCTCACATCACTAGCACAGTTTCCAGTTCTTCCACTTTTCCTAACTCCCTCTTTAAGTATATTTAGATCTATCTAAGGCAAGCATAAAAGGAGGTTGGTTAGGGAATATGTGTTCCAGCAACAAGATGATTCAAGGTGCACAGCTACGAGCCTGTTATGTATCATATGGTGTTCATACCTAGTTCCTTCTTTAGAGGAATATTCATTCTGGACTGCAATGTGGGTAGATAGAGGGGAGACAGACCCGAGCTGTCCCAGAAGTTGAACAGACAGGATGTTGGTGGTCCATGAATTAGGAAAGATGTGTCAACATCCTTGCCTAAGTGATAGGGAAGGAAGTGAAGCCACGCACGGCTGGAATGGAGGGCAAAGGATGAGCCTGAGACAGAGTAGGAAACACGTATGCTTTAGGGTGTAGTCAGTAAACATCCTCAGAAATTTTGAAGCTTTATTAACATTATGACAACTGCTTCTCGCGTCCCATGAAAATTCAGAATAATTCTTGCAAAAGTACCAGTAAACTGCTTATAAGGCACTGAAGCAGGAGAGCCCTAGAAAATATGCCTATAATTTTTCACTGTCGTGGGCCTAAGAGTCGCTTCATCTGAAACCCTTCACCTCTTTTTCCTTGGCTAATTGCTGGGCCTTAGCACCCAACCCAATCTTACCTAGTGGCACAGTTCTGCAGTCTCGGCTATGCTGAAGGCTTGCAGGTGGAACACAAGTTTACAGACTGCCTAAGCAACAAAGGGAAATCAGGACCAGCCTGGGCTGCGGAATGAGGCCTTGACTCAGAACAAAAAGCAAAAAGGGAGCTGGACATGTATGTCAACAGCAAAGAACATGCTGAGCATGAGTAAGGCCCCCTGAGTGTCATGCCCAGTAATCAAAACCAAACATCTCACCCAGCTGCTGCAGCAGCAGACAGTCTCCTCTGGGCACACCCTGCCACCAGCCACTCTTGCCCTGGTGCAGTATCGCTCTGACCCCACTTATTCCCAGCTCTCACCTCTCACTACAGTACTGTGGACTGTCCCACATACAGGCCAGTGCAGTTAAAGTGTTTGCCTGGGGTTTAAAGGGCGGTCCACAATTCTTTGATATCACTACTGTCAAGAAGGCGAACTTAGTGGGGTAAGTTTGTGAGTGCTCGGAGAGGCCAAATATGACCACCAGCCATTTGGTGACTTTTGTGGCTAGAAATACCCTAGGCATAGTCTCTGGCTCTCCGGGGGAATGCTTCTGAGACTCGTCCTTAACTCCGCTGTCATAGAAGAAATCTTTGCAGGGAAAGGACAAAGGGCCCCTTTCGACTGTTCAGTGGAGCCAAAGGCCTTCAAAGCATCCCAGCCCGTGCTACAGATGCGTGAGTGAAGAAGCTGTTCGACAGGAGAATCGTCTGCCTGTTGTCATTTTGTTCCCCATTTCTTCCCAGGCGAGAGCTCAGAAGGTCCATGTTGGAATTTCTGGCCCAAAGTACATGATCATGAAAAGCAACTGTGTTAGGCACACCGCCGTCCCTCGAGTAGAGTGCTGGTGACATGTCTCCAGACAGAAGGTAGGTGGTCCTGCGAGGTCCATGCTTGGGTCTTCTGTCTATGATCCAGGAAGAAGGACCCTGGTGTCTCACCTCTGACAGGAGATAAATTTCATTTCTTATCCTTGGTGATTCTAACTTCCCACTGTTCTCATTCTTCTTGTCACACTGAGCGGATCATTCGAGCATGCTAAAAGCATTCAAGAGCCAGAGGGAGGTTCAGCAAATGAAAGTGCTTGTCCCCCCAAGCCTGAGGACCTAAGGTTGATTCCTGCAAGCCACAGGAGAGGGAGAGAGCAGTTCTTCTCTGACCCTGCCACGTGTGCTGTGTGTGCATGCGTCTGCATGAGTGCGTGCACACACAAACACAAACAGAGCAAATAAAATACTCTTTTATAAAGGCATTCATTTGTATTGGATAACCGAACATCGTGCTTTTGCCTGGAGAAGACTCTCTCCAGCTCTAGGCTCTCAGCATTCTGTAGTTCTTTGTGTGGGGTTGAGGCTGCAGGGGCTGTTTCTCACCTACATTGGCATGTCTTTTATCATTGTGCTTGTTCTGCTCATGTTTAGGCAGACATGGTGGTGAGACTTTACGGGTTTAGCTTCCAACATTCCTTGCAGACACAATTTCATGGCAAATGTCCTGTTCCTCTGACTCTCACAATCTTTCCAGCACTCTTCTGTAATGATCAAATGGTCAACCCTGAAAACATGCATGCAAGTAACATTATATAGACTAAGGTCAGGAGTGCTTATGTATTTAGGAATACAATACACATATGTATAGTATTTATATATAATTGTACTTATATATTTAGAAATACACAGGCAAATATATGTATATATAAATTTGTACTTACATATGTAGGTACAAACATATAAACACACACACAAACACACAAATCAACAGCTAATGCAAAAAGAAGCTATGGCCATGAATCTGAAAGAGAGAATGAGGATGAAGGGAAGGAGAAAAGATGCAATTATAATCTCAAAAAATAAATCTAATTTAAAAACATAGAACACCATTCAAAAATACTGAAAAAATTGATAAGGGAATATATATATATATATATATATATATACACAGTTATAAAACATCCCTAAAATACCCCCAGAAAATTCAAAACTGCCTACCCTTTAGGTATTTTTCCTAGATTATTTCACTAGTGGCTCTAATATTCAAATATGAACACATTGCTTTTTCTGCTGATGGCTTTTTAAATTCTTTATTGTTTGTTTTAAGATAGGGCATCATGCTGCCATCCAGGCTGGCTTGGAATTAAAGATGAAACCTAGGCTGAGCTTGAACTCACAAAAATCCTCCTGTTTCAGCCTCACAAGTGGAAATCCTAATCAGTTCTTAACAAACACCTCCTGTGTTCAAGACATTCTCAGATGACCCATCAGCGAGAGAAGCAGCAGTCTCAGTGATAAAGGAGCTGACGACACGCCAATCATTTACTGCAGTGAAGGGTGTGGCGTGCTAAGGGTCAGGCAGCACACAGAACAGGCTAAAGGGCCAGAGATGCTCAAACGAAGCGAACTCACTGAGCATATGACATTTGACAAACCTCTTAAAGGTGAGCCCTTCATGAGTGCCTCAGCGATGGCCCCAGTACCTCTCATTTATACAATTAGAATGGATGTCTGGAAAGGGCTTGAAGTGTCCCAAATGACATGCTGAGTGTGGCTGTACCAGTAATTCTCTAATTAGAACAGTCAGGCCCTCCCAGAATCTACACAACTAGCAATGCAATCCAAGGACCAGCTTTGCAGAATCCCGAAGCCATACTCAAACTCAGCAGTTCTCAACCTGTAGGTCACGACCCTTTTGGAGGGGGAGTGTTGAATGACCTTTTCACAGGTGTCATCTAAGACCATCAGAAAAAGATATTTATGATTCATAACAGTAGCAAAATTACAGTAAGGAAGCAGCAATAAAAATAATTTTATGGTTGGGGTTACCACAACATAAGGAACTGTACTAAAGGGTCACATCATTGGGAGGGTTGAGAACCACGGCTCTAATTCAACAAAATTTCATTTTATATTGTCTTATTCTAGAAATGTTTGCCTGAGTAACCTACATTTACAAAGATTTTCTTTGTTTTCTTTCTGCTCTGTCAGTTCATTATCTTAGGTTTTACATTTTGGTTTAGACTATCTTTTGAATTTAATATATGCATAATTTAAAATTAATGTAGTAGTCTGCAGTTAGACTCAAAATTGTGTGTGAGAAGACTGGTTTTCCTTCAATGAAGGGCCACAGGGCCTTCCAAAGAGTCAGCAACTGGATGCTAAACTCATGCTTCACTGATCTCTGTCTTTAGATCACACTGGAATGCTGTGCTCTCACTGTAGCTTCATAAGGTTTGAAGTCCAGAAGCCTATCTCTCTTAGCTTTCCTACTTTTGGAGGAATTTTAGTTAAATGTTTCTTTTACATATGTGTGTGTGTGTGTGTGTGTGTGTGTGAGAGAGAGAGAGAGAGAGAGAGAGAGAGAGAGAGAGAGAGAGTAAAATGAACCAGAAGGTAATTCACTTTGCTGTTAATGTGTGTATATATGTATAAAGTTTGGTTTGATACTTGGAGAACACTGGCTTTGTAGAATGGAATAGGAAGATTCTCTGTCTTCTGGAGGCATGCACACAGTATCTGGTCTATTTACTGCTGGTGGGCTCCACCCGAGTACACAGCTGGGCCTGGAGTTTTATATCATGCAAAAGTTCAGCCTCACTAACAGTGTTGTTCTCCTGTGAGCTTTGTTATCTGTATTAGTTCATTTTATACTAATATATCAAACTAATACAGGCTTGGGAAGGAACAGAAGTTTACAATGAAGACAAATGTATTGGGTGATGGTCCTGAAAGCTACAGAGACCAAGACTGGGAGGACCCTGGTGAGGACCCTTGTGCTGTGCAGAAGAGACTTAAAAAGTGAAAAAAAAAAAGGGTTAAAATAGGGAACGAGGGAGACCAAACTCAGCTTTTATAAGAAAACTGCTCTGCCCAGAAACCAGTGTACTTCCTAGACATGAGCATTACTATGGCCACTTCTCAGTGCCTCCAAGCTTGGGATCAAGCTGCCAAGCATGGACTTCACAGACTACTTTCAAACAACAGCAAGTCTCACTGAAGCCAGGCTCTTTCTTTCCCGTCATGTTTTCCTATTAGGTTTGAAATAGTTCCTACTGCTATGTCTTTGAGATGTGTGACTTTCCTTTTGCTGTCTAGTCTGCTGTTGCTCCAAGTGTTTTGAAATAAAGTTCAGTTTACATCTCTTATGCCCTTTTTTGATCAACTTTCCAGCTTATGTGTCTACTTACCCAGTCTCTCCTCCACGGTTTCAGCCTCTCCCTTTTGGCCATGTAACACACAAAGTCCTTCTACATTAATTCTATTATTGCTGTCAATGCTGGATTTATATCCATTTGTTTCCTTGACTTGTAAGTTACATTTTCCGGTATTTTGAATGTTTGGTAATTTATGATTGGGCACAAAACATTCTGAAAATGATCTAGTATTATCATAAATATTTTTATAACTTGCTGTAAGAATGATTTAGAAAGCAAATTTTAAAAACTTATTAACATATTTTAACATGGCATCTTGATTTATGGGTATCATGTACTCTGACCCACTCCATTCCCATTGCCCTTCCTGTTCTGTTCCATCTCCCCACTTCTGCTCCTCTTCATCTTCCAAAATAGTTGACTCTGGTTCCATATGGGATAAAGCATGAAATACGTCTTTCCGAATGTGTTTTACCTTGCTTACTACGGTGATATCCAGTTCCCTTTCCTGAAAATGGTTGTCATTCTTTATGACTAACTTCAACTCCATTATGTATACACACTGCATTTTAGCCAATCACGATGGGCTAACCTCTGCTAACTCTATAACCCAGCTCTTGTGAATAGTGCTACAATAACATGGATACACACAGAGGGAAGATTGAACATATATGACAATTTCTAATTTTCGAGAATTAGTCCATATTGTCTGGACTAATTTACAGTTCTAACAGATTGAATTGCAATTTAGATTTGGGCCACAGTATGTAAGATCAATACAGTCTTAAGAATAAAGTTTTCTTTCTACTGTGTGGTGTCCTTTGACTTATGGCTTCCTTCTCTAGCAAGAACACGTGTCACTGCCCTATGTGAATTCAGCGATCCCTCCCGTTCCCTCCACTTGCCCACCCCCAGCCCTCCAGGGACCCTGCGATCTGCATGTCAACACTGTGAACTCAGCTCAAGCAGCGTCCTTTCATTGCCGAGTGTCATCAGCTCCGTTCTCTCTCCTCGCACTCTGCACTATGAACTTTCCCCACTGTGGCTTGTCTGGATGTGGTGCTGCTTTCCCCTCACAGGGCAAGTCCAGGACTCTAGTTCTCTCTCCCTGAGCTGCCACGGGAAAGCTCTTTGCGGATGTCTTCTGTAGCTTGACTTATCTGTGTTCCTTCTTTTAGGGACTTTGTGTAGTGAGTGACTGTTCTATCTGGGCTAGAAATAGGTATCACAGTAATTTTGGTAGGAAGAAGGAAAAAAAAGTCAACGGTGGTATTTCCACTTAAACTCTGCACTCTGGATACCTGAGTCCAAAGTCCAGTATTGTCACATTGGACAGATACAGTTTCTTTGACTCCAATTCTCTAAGTGATAATATGAAATTAATAATGCCTACCCCATGTGGTGTGAGAACTGGATGTGATCAAAACAAGCCACCCTCGACCAGAGAACTGAGGGTTGCACATCACTTTCCTTCCTTCCCCTTCAGAAGGATTACTGGGAGAAGCTACTTGTTAGAGCCCAGCCTAGCTGGCCAAGTGATCGGAACTCTTATCTTCTAAGATGCTGTTAAAAAAAAAAAAAAGACCTAAACCATAATATGCTACTAAGAAGCCAGACACAAAGAGGAATTCTGGGAAAACTGCCTGCAAATTTTATGTCATAAATTGTGTCCTGCCGTGTCTACTTCTGGTTTAGATCTGGCAGCTTGTACATGGGTGAGAGTCCAGAATTCCAGCCCTGTCAGGGAAGAAAACAAACAAGAGAAACAGATGACAAATCACTTGCTCAAACTCGAAGCCAAACTGGCCTCAACTACTGCTGGGATAGTAGCACAGGCCAAGTTCTAGCGTATTTACAAAATCATTTGTAAGGATAACATCTTCCAGACATTTACAGGGATAGCTGGGGGTAGATTTTGCTCTGCAGTTTGCAGGCATCCAATAGACAGCTGCTGAGAACACCACCTCTCATCCTAAGCCACTTCCCTTGCATGGGCACTGACAAGGACAATAGGCTCAAATATATACGTCACAACTTGAAGAGCAAGGGTGAAAGTCCTGCTTATCAGAAACAAATGGAATGTGCTGTGTGGAAAGTCCAGGCAAAGTCTCGCAGGAAGACTGAGGACAAAGGTTAGTGAAGGGCTTCTCGCGTAAAGATGTTAGCCTACGTGGTAAAACTTGTTCAGACCGAATGTACTCTGGCTGCTGTAGCTGGAGAAGCCCCTTCAGGGGGAATTCAGGCTGCAAATGGTGTGTCTTAGTATCTGTGAAAAAGCAGAAATTCACTCTGTATCATAAGCGGACAAATTACCAAATATAGAGGTTTGGTATATAGTGGTGTGGACTTTCAGTAAAATGCTTGGGCAGAACATGAAATGGTCATCAGTACTGTCTTGTTTCCCAAGAACCCAATCCCACAGCCCGGCTGGAAGAGGACATAGCCTATGAGACGCAAGAAGAGACCTAGTCATGTGGTGACGGTCCAATCGGAGTTTCTTTGCTTTTCCAGTGCAGCTGGACTATACAGGCATATCTATTCCAGTCACATCTGGTCAGAAATGTTTTGCCTGGAAAACCACTGCAATGAAAAGAACTACATGAATGAAAAAACAGACCCTGAAAAAAAATATACCAAGGATTTAGACTGAGGATGTTATTCATACAGCCATCTTAACCCGGAAAGAAAACTGTGAAGAGCAAATGCCTGGAAAGATGACTCGATGGTTAAAAGCACGTGCAATGCAATCATGAGAACCAGACGGCACCCAAAGGCATGCTGGGTGTCGTGGATGCATCTGTAATCTGAGCCCAGATGGGTAGAGAACAAAGGCTCGCTGAGGCTCACTAAAAATTTAAGTCCCAAGTTCAGAGAGAGAATAAAAGAAAGATATCAGATGCTTTTTTTCTGGCCTCCCTACCTGTGCCTAAATATACATGTGTATAAATTCACACTCTCTCACACATAGGGGAGCAAATCAATAATTCCTAAAAATAAAAGAGCAAATGACAACACAGAAGCTGTGCCTAGGATGAAGCTGGAACCAGGAGTGTCACGTCAACTGAGGTCAAATTTTCTTTGATGTTAGATAGTAACACAAAGTCCAGAATTCCAGGTATTGTCTAAACATTCTCAATGTATGCTTTATTTTGTAGGCTTTTGCAGAATTATTTCTACGTGTCTTGTTGGGTTGATGTGTTTAAAGTAGTGTTAATAATCATAATTAAACCCTATGAATGTGACTGCCAGTGGGGACTGACTGAGAAGCCAATGATAATGGCACCGGGACCTATCTCTTCTGCATGTATTGGCTTTTAGGGAACTTATTCTATATGGATGCACATCTTCCTAGACCGAGATGGAGGGGGGAGGGCCTTGGGCTTCCAATAGGGCAGGGTATCCTGCCCCATCTTAAGGAAGCAGGGGGAGGGTGGTGGGGTGGGGGGGAGCGGGAGGGCCGGGAACAGGGGGAGTAAATGTAAATTTTTCTTTTAACAATAAAAAAAAGAAAAGAAAAAAATCATAATTAACATCATATGTGCAGAAGCAGAGGCTTGGAGGAAAAGAAAACTGCAAACCAGTGGAAGGAAGGGCATGATGGGAAAAGAAAGAGGTGTGTGGAAATGGGCGTGGTGTGTATCAGAAACATTTTAGATCAGAAGTGACGGAATTCTTGACTAATAGGACCAGAAATAATCAATAGTTACAAGAGTTACGTGGCCACTGGCAACAAGACACTGTCTTAAGAATGTTATCCAGGAAGTGGGCTCCTTCCATTTTTCCCGTGACATTTTCAATCCGTTTTTTCATCTTGGAACTTCTCACCAAATGAGAAGATGCCACCATCTAGACCCCATTAACTACCACTCATGTGGAACAGGAGAAAAGGGTGCTGAAATGGGCTTTCCTTAAAGAAAAAATTTCTAAGAGGGAAATCACCCCTGAGAGCCAGGACCCAGAAGCACAATAGCCCCTAGTCCTAGGATAGAACCAAATGTGACTAAAGTCAATGAAGTGATTCCTAATGTTATCCTGCTATGCTCATAGACTGGTGGCTAGCCCAACTGTCACAGAGTATTCACCCAGGAACTGATGAAAACAGGTGCAGAGACCCACAGCCAAACATTAGGTACAGCTCAGGGAATCCCACAGAAGAGGGGAAGGAAGGATTACAGGAGCCAGTGGGGTCAAGGACACCACAGGAAAACCCACAGAACCAACTAGCCTGAGCTCACAGGGGCTCACAGAGACTGAACTGACAACCAGGGAGCCTGCATGGGACCAACCTAGGCCCTCTGCATACATGTGACAGTTATGTAACTTGGCCTTCTTCTGAGACTCCTAACAGTGAGAACAGGGGCTGTCTCTAACTCTTTTGTCTGTTTTGGGGGCAGTGTTCTCCTACCAGGTTGCTTTCTCCAGCCCTAATAGATGAGGAGGTGCCTGGTCTCACTGCAACCTGATATAGAATGGCTGGCTGATATCCATGGGAGGCCCACCATATCTCAAGAGAAACAAAGAAGGAGAGTGACTGGAGGAGGGGGCTGGGAAGAGAGGTGAAAGGGGGGGACTTTTGGATATAAAAACAAAACAAAAAATAAACACACACACACACACACACACACACAAATACCTATATCTATGGAGCAAACACCAAGTCACCTTAGGCTCCAATCTGAAAGACCACAGCCCTACAATTGAAGACAACACTTTCCGAAGGGTCTCTCTAGTCCCTGGCCCTTCTTCCCTTGTTAATTCCCCCAGGACATTGCAGAGGTGGCACCAGGGAAGGGCTAACAAAAGGAGGGCACATGGCAAGAACAGCCTCCTGTTCTCTACCCTAACTCTCGTCCCTCTCAAAGCCTCAAACCCCAAATTACTCACCTCTTCCTCCTTTTTCCTATTGGTTCTCTTGGTCTTGTTTTTAATTACTGGAATTCTCCATGAAATGAAAATAAATGCTATGCAAGTAAGCAGCAGAACAAAGTGTTAGGAGAGAAGAAACTTACAAGATTATAATTATAATTTAGAAATGAACACTTGAACCCTTTCAGGGCAGAGAACAACCTGATAGCTGCACGAACCATGTGCTGTGTAGAGAAAGCAACAAACCGCAGGAAGAATTCACTGAACCCTGGAGCTAGTGCTTTGATCCAAAGGCAGCAAGAACACATGGGTTTTCAGATCCCAGGGGCAATTCTCCTATGGTCTAACAACTCCCACCCAGGGGAGACTATACCAGTGGGCAGTTCTCCTTGTGAATTAAAGGAACCAATGTCATCCCAGGACTCAGACACGCGAGGACATGATAAATCACAGGCAGAAGCTTGCTGATGGTGCATGATCAGCTAGATGAAATGGGATCTAGACACACGCTATGGAGTGGGCACTGAAGTGCAAGAACACGCTGCGTGAAAATACAAAAGATGTGCACATCCTTGTTCAAGGTGGGCTATCGTGTCTGAGGGCAAAGGAAAAGACGTGTCTGAGGGCAAAGGAAAAGTTAAGGAACAATCAACTGACAAGAAACAGAAACAAAAGAAAGAGGAGACAGCAACAGAATGGCAGTGACACTGAGAGAGCATTTAGAAGGAATGAACTGAACACAGCATTTAGAAAAAAAAAAGATAATGGGCTCAGGGGTGGTTCAGGAATGAGCAGGAGAACGACTGATGAAAAGGTGGTAAGAATCAAAAATATCCAAGATAATTTCTCTATGTGCAATCTCAACCTTTAATTGGTGCCAGTTGTCGGCATGACAGTTACATGGCTGCCCCAAAGGCCCTGTTTTGCACTCTGCACGAGGCTGGGAAGACCAAAGAAGCATTGTTTAGGACAATCAGTTCTGGTAGAAGCTGACCAAGGACATAAACCTTCAGAATTTAAAGAGACTGAAAAGGCGCAATGAAAATACGACCATGTTTTGGAACGGAGACATCTATTTGCCTTTATATGTCAGGACAGGGAGCTGTCAGTCAATACCTGATTAGTGAGAGATAGAAAGATGCTCACTTTGATTGTCTTTAGGAAAACCGAGTTTCTTCATGTTTGCTTGAACAAGTATACTGTCCCCATAAACTCAAACTGTGGTTTTCAATCTGTCGCTATGAGTCAATGAGCTGTCCTTCCAAGTTGGACATTCGGTGCTCCATTCTGCTTCATGGTGGCTGTTTCTTGTCATATTTGACATGAAATACAAACGTGAATGTAACTTGTTAAATTTATATCTCTTGTATAAATGCACCTTTCAACAAGCAAGATTTTACTAAACAGTTTTAGCACATTTCAATAGGATTAATCACTCAGTATCACAGTCTTTTAATATCAATGAAAGCAATAACTTATGGATTAAGATAGATTTTTTTTTTAACCTGACAGGAAAAATACAACAGAGGAGAAAATGAGGGGCAGGTAGTCAGGCGTTCTCGGTATTTTGGTACTTCCTACTCAAAGGTAAACAGGGGGCTAATTGTCAGTTCAATTCCAGTGGGGGAAAACCCTAAAACTGCATTAATTAATCAGTGCTAAAGTCCAAAACCAAAACGACCCTTCAACCGCTGGTATTACTAAATTGGAAAGTTCACTCGAGAAAGCTAATCACAATGCAAAATTCTGACCAAATTAAAGTGGTTCTCTTACATGGTGGCACTAGATTCTGTCTCTTTGTAAGGGTTCAATTTACCATAACACCCAAGGATAAGATTACATAGAAACAGAATTATACAAGGCGTGATGTAATTGAATGTGGGAGATGAAGTATTTTAATGTCTGGGTTACAGTCCCTGTCATAACACCAAGTTCTACTGCATAACTTACAATGGCCTGAAACTGTTTTAGCAACTAAATTATATATTTGAAGATAATTCCTATACATTACATTAACTGTAGACACACCATCAATTTCAGTCTTTTATTATCCTAGGAAAGTACAGCTTTCCCCAGAAAAACCCAGCGATCACATTTCAGTCAGCTGTCCTGGACTGCTCCGTAATCAGCACCAGCTATCTCTTGTCCCTTAACTCCAGAGTGGACTGGTTAATGGACAGGAAGCAGGGGCAGAAATCACTGCATTTTCCCATTTTTAGGTGTAAAGCATCCCACTTAGGTGAGACAGTAGAGAGGCTAACAACTGTCAAACTGGCCCAAAGCTCTTTTCTTCCATAGCATCTTAACCCCTTCTAAAACACCAATGGCATTCAAACTGAGTCACTACGGGTCCGGTCACTGTAAGGAAAACTAAACGTAATACGCCTGTAGAAGGTGTAAAGATTGGCCTGTAGATGTCTGCTTGACAATATTCAGGTGCAGCACTCCTGTGCACGCCGAGACATACTCTGCCCATGTTGGTTTCTATCGGCTCCTAACCGGCTGGTAGCAGGTAAGGTCACTGGACTGCCAAACAGTCCACCTGGTCACCAAGAGAGATGGGTCTGTCAGCTGAACAAAAGACCATGGATACCACCATGACATTGGCCCAAATAGTCTGAGACCCACATTTGTATCCCTGAAATAAGAATGGCCACTTGCTCCTCATTGCTACACACTAAAGCAGCAATGCCGATGGAGAGATCTCTGCATCTCCAACGCCCCATAGCTACAGAAACCCATTCAAAAGCTTAGAAAGCACAGATTGAATCCATGTACCCGTGATCCTTTGTAAATCCTGAAGTGGAGAAATATTCTTAGCTTTGACCAAGAATTCTATTGGAATGAACTAAAGATATCTTTTAAAGTAATTTTAAGTATACTCTTAGTATTATATTTCTACATAGATTATTCAATATTTTTGTGGACATAATTTAATCAATAATATATCATAATGTCAACACTACATGGTCCAGAATCAGATTCTGGCTATAGAGGAAGCTTAATTATTAAGCAATGCCTTTCTAAAAAGCTTTTGTATTTCTGATTGGTAGGGAAAGAAAGAAAGAGCATCTCTCATTGAAATAACACTGAGGTTCAGCTTGGGCCCCTTCTGTGTTGAACATAATTAACTCTTCGGGAGAAAGTGGTGAAACACAGTCCATAAGTTACAGTCATCTTCAGGAAAAGTCTATGGGCAGCTCCGGCGTGACAACTGTGTATCGAGGGTCTAGTCTGGGGATGAAGTTGTTAAATTCTCTAGATGCACCAGTACCAAAGACATCCAGGGCTTTGCGGTTCATGAGTGCAAACCTGTGAAAGAGGACACAATTCAGAAACCATGAGCGACAACCACGAGTCAAAACAAGTGCTTCCTCTGACTTAGTTTTCAAGATTTGGCAAAGCAAGACCCTGAAACTCAGTGGCAGTTTCAAACACTGCATGGGGACCTCAACGCCTAAGCATCACTGT
Source organism: Dicrostonyx torquatus (assembly GCA_028555095.1). Taxonomy (NCBI): domain Eukaryota; kingdom Metazoa; phylum Chordata; class Mammalia; order Rodentia; family Cricetidae; genus Dicrostonyx; species Dicrostonyx torquatus. Next base: position 409,278 of record JAQHUG010000306.1, on the reverse strand, counting down.
CCCAGATTATTTTCAAACATGACCCCCAAGGTCACAAACTAGAGTTGCCAATTATTATTTCAAACATGTCCAGAACTCCTTACATTAGATGGTTCTGAACACAACATCTGACTTAACCAGTACTTTCCTGATGAAAAATATCATAGGATACGAAGTACACTATGAATTATTGAACATTTACCAATGAAGCAAAGGCCTTAACTGTAACTGCTTTCATAACTGAGACCTCAGTGCCTCCCAGTGATAACAGAACAATCCAAATATACAAATATTTAAAGATTAAAAAGCAAACAGCAGACAGGTTCTCCCATTTGTAATAAAACAGAGTAAACACATGAGGTGACGTAGTAGGTAAAGGACTCACTGCCAGGTCTGACAGCATGACCTCCATCCCTAGAACCATATGTTGAGAAAGAGAACTGTCTGACTGCTATGGCACACACAAACACAGACACACACACACAACGAAGGATGAAACCCTTAAAAAAGATACAGCCTGTGTTAACCATTATTCAACCCCAGAGATAAAGCAATAGTAAGAACATTTGAGTTGATGCACAGGATGGACTGCACTTAGGTCTCCCTTCTTGTTCACAATCGCTGCATTTCTGGGGAAGATAGTACAATGAAATTAACTCTGAATCGCTGGCCAGAATTGATATTCCAAAATCCAATAAATACAACTTTTAGTTCTTTACCAAAGTAAGGCCCCTTCCAAACTATTCACTGGTAAAACTCCTACATGTACAAAAATATCAATAATGAAAGGATGAAACTAAAATAATATGGAAGCTACATTCTGTTAGAGCTAAGAGCAAGAATTCTAAAGTCACACTGATGGTTTACAGGCGACCTCTTTCACCTACTGTGTGACGCAGCAAGCTGGCTAGCCTTTGTGTGATTCTTGCTTTCTTCATACCCATGAGAACAAAAATTTACCCACTTCAAGGATTAAATCTGTATGTACTTACCACATGTACCTTAAAGCTCATCTGTGTGAGCTGGTGATAACGATGGTGCTGTTGACAGCTGTGATTTAGTGTCCACTAACTACTGAGCAACACCCCAGACCGGAATAACTACCTGTGTATGTGCTACAGAATGATGTAGTCTGTTCATCAAAGGATGGCATACAGAAAACACGGTCTCTCTGAGGTAGTGGAAGCTTTATGAAATAAGGCATGATGCAAAGAAAATCATAGAGGACTTGATGCTCACAAAAAGACTGACTGATGCTGATTAAGGATTAACTACAGAGGTATGGGTCCTGTAGACATGGATCAATTTCCGTGTGAACAGACTATAAAGCACAGCCACGTTGCATGCTTGGTCCTTGCCCATGCTCTTTCTCAGCCACACTGTGATACAGCCTGTTAATCCTTATCATAACACAGTGATGTGCCGCCTGGACCTTCCAGCTACAGGAATCAAGAGTCGAACAAACCTTTTTCATATATATGCTACCCAGTGTCAGGTAATCCCTCAGAGTAACACAAAACAGACCACAGTATACAATTACTTTATTAAAGAACAAAAGAAAATGAAGATTGTGAGAGTAAACACATGTCTCACAGTAGGAGAGGTGAAGGTACCAGGGCTGAAGTACAACTCCATCAGCCTATTTGTTTGCCTATTAGGAAAATCTCTCTCCAAAACAACACAATTAAGATTAAAGGGGTGGGGACTGGGAGGAGAAAAGAAAGAGATAGGAACAGCTGGCGAAAGAAAAATTAACACGCTATGAGGCAACAGAAAATGGGAATTTTCCTAAAATTAAAATCAGTTGATTCTGTAGAGATGAGTCATTTAAATGGATATATTTACTGTGCGTGCATGCGTTTGTGCGTGCGTGCATGTGTGTGTGTGCATGTGTGTGTGCTGGAGTCTGTACTCATGCTTTGCACATACTATCAGGTAACTCTACCACTGAGCTACATTCCCAGCTTAAACTTGACTAATATTTTAACTAAAAGGAGAATTTAAAGATATACAGATAGATAAGATTAAGGGCTGATTATCTTATTATCAGTGGCAAACTATCAGTCAGCAAATAAGCAGACTAACCTAGAATCTGTGAAATATCCAAAATATTGTAATAAAAACAATAGTCAAATATTTAATTTTCACTCAAAGGAAATCTGATGTATTTCTTATTAAGTTGGTCAAATTTGTTTTACATATAACTAATTTACCACTGAAAGAATATTCCCTCAGAGGACAAAGACATTTCTTTATAGAGTTATTAACTTTTTATAAGCATTGAAAATATTTTGATCACGTACCTGCCCTTGGTGAGCCTTAAGAGGAACTTCCAGTAGGATGGTCTCAAGTTATGAACTTCCATCACAGCCTACAAGTACCCAATTTGAGAGTTATTTCAGGAAATACAAATACTGCAGGCTCAGGCAATAATGTTCTCATCTCTACATTTGGTACATTTTAAAAGTTTCAGTGATGACAACAACAAAGACATGCTCTTATGTGAAGTCATTATAAGAATCTTTGCTAAGATGCTTTCCTGTAGATGTCTGCTTTTGAGATGACAAGTGGTCAGCAGCCATCTTTATCAGGAAGCAATAATGTCCACAAGATAGCAGATAATTTGATGTTCCTGACCTTCAATCTGACAGCACCCCTGTGGGGAAGAGCAAGCACAAGGACGACACCCCCCCGACACACACACACATACACACACACACACACACACACACACACACACACACACACGATTCTGCAGTGACATTTAACCCAGCCACTACAAGAATGATGACACAAACCCAGAGAGCTCAGGCTGGCTTATCCTTCTCATTCCCGAGGAATGTCGTGGAGTGTCCGGGAAGGCACCTGAGTATATTCATATTTAAGGCAGCTTTTTTTTCTCCAATTAGGACAATTACATCAGGGTGTTCTACCTACAATACAGGGCTATGAATTCACCCACCCATGTATGCTACGTAAACATAAATATTGGTCTGTCCTTCAAGCAGGGCCTGGGACATTAACACATTAAGCGCTTTGAGACATACAAGCTCTTCTTGGTTTGAGAAAACAAACCAACGAGAAGGAAGCATGACAAACAAGGGTGTTCCTAGGCTCCGATGCCGCCCCCCCCCCAAAGAAACAGAACTGCTGTTGGCCTCTCAAAAGCCACACTTACTGCGTGGAAGCAAATCGCTGTGGAGATGGAATAGATGATAGTATCTGCTTGAGGGAAATACGGAACCTTCCCGGCTGCGATGCCCTTAAAATACATTGTCTGCAAATCAGGCAGAATGTAAGAGATTACGGTTGGTCTTAAAATGAAGCAGCACTAAGACAGAACTGAGGAGCGAGCTTCCCGAGGGCACTTTCTGCCTTTCCTCCGAGAGCTCAGATCCCGCACGCCTTCCCTATCAGTTCCGCGGCAGCCTTTCCCTGCTTCCTTCCCTCACTCCGCACAGGGGTGACTTTATTGCTGTTTCACTAATGTCATTTCTGCTTGGATGCTTCTGCAAATGCTTCACTGCTGCCCTCCTTTGTCAGGCTTCTTTATTCCATCATTCGCTGTGAGCTATATGATGGGCAGGGTGTTAGGAGCAAGGGATTTATTTGTAAAGGAACAAAATGTAAGCCTGGCAGATACAGCTCCTGCACTCTGGTGAGAACTATTTCTTACTCCTCCTTTCCACTAGCAACACCGGCCAACTCCGCCCTAACACACGGAATGTGTACACTTCTCTACTCTTTTATGGTTACCAACCTGCAACCGTCCTCCAAGGCCATGCAAGGCATAAGGGTCTTCTAAGTGCCCTTCATGCCTACTTCGAAAACACTCTACAGAATAGTCTTTTTTTTCTTAAAATATAAAATAAATCAAGCCATTACATTCATATAACACCATTTAGGGGTTTTCATGCTGTAACTTTTTTTTTTTTAAATACAGAGTCTCATGTAGCTCAGGCTGGCTTCAAACTTGCTATATAGCCAAGCATGGCTTTGAACTTCTGACCTCCTGCCCCCACCTCCTAGTGCTGAGTACAGTCTAGTGCCCCCACACCATTCTGCAACTTAATGATACTTAATGTATCTGAGTGCTGAGCATTGACAGCTGCGCAAATCTGAGCTGGAGGTCTAGGAGCCTCAAATTGGCTCTATCAAACTAGGGCTTACCAAAAAGACAACCAGACACTTCTGTAGCTCTGAACAGGATACGATATGGCAATAGGAAACATTTCTGCTCCCTTAGTTCTCCAGGAAAAATGAAGCTTAAATGCAAGCTTTTAGATCTAGTTAACAGTTTACAGGAAAGACAAGAGTTACACATCAAAGAAGGAAAGCAAACAGGACGGAGGAGGAGAGAACACCTAATGGAGGAGGAGGAGAGAGGAGAGAGACAGGAGAGGGAGGAGGGGGAGGAGGGGAGTGAGGGGAAAGAGGGGGAAGAGGGGAAAACAACTCCTAATGGAGGAGGGGGAAACTGGGAAGGGTAACTACAAAAATTAAGAAAGTCTTTGCATGGGCTAAACAGAGGACTGCACGAGCACACGAGATCCTCAGGGAAGAAGGAAACTAAACAGTTAATGATGCTATTATGGAACCAGCAGACTTTTTAAATGCATCAAATGATATTTTGGCAGTACTACTGATTTTCTTTTAAAAAGTATTTATCCTGAGTCTGTGTGGGTGGGGCGGCAGAGTACAGACGAAAAGACACCGTTTGGGTCCTGACAGCACTGAGGTACATCCTGAGGAAGGACTGCTTAGACGATGCTTTTGCCATGTGTGTTGTGCTTGAGACTATCACAGACTCACAAAGGAAAATAAACATACTGGGAACTGTCAACGCTTGGCTGGACCCAGAGCTTGCTTTGGGAGCAGCTTATTCTTGCAACCCAAGCAGTTACAGGCAGCAACAAAAGCTTCGTTTGTGTCTGTGGGGACTTCTCTCTCATGCAGGAAGCCTGTGCTTACCTCCACCAGTTTGGAAGCTAGGTACATGGAAATTGTTGTGCTCTTATAAAACATCATGGATACACCTGCCAAAAACCCTGAAACGGCAAGGGAAAGACTGATCAGAGGGTAAGGTCATCAGAAACGCTAATTCACTTAAATGGGAAAAGATGCGCGTTCAGAGCTGCTCCCAGCTGGACAAAACACGACAACAGCAACAAGTCCCATTACACTAAAACATGGGACATCATTAATCTACGTTTTTAAATAAAAAACAATGATCTTCACAAGTGAGACCAAACAGTGCATAACAAGAAGCCCTAACTTAAAGAGCTCAGACTGCTTCCAGTGTGGGCACAATGCTACTGGGCACAGCATCACCTTCACTGTACAAGGGGAAAACCAAGGGGCAGGGCCTGGGCTCTTTGAGACTTAGCTAACTTAATTACTACCCACATTACATCCTAGACAATGGTCTTTCATTTTTATTTCTATAAAATAATTGAGTGCCTTTTAATAATGCAAATGTGTCATCTACCAGTAGTAAAGAACTCTAACCGGACTTTACATTAATAACTTTTATAATTCTCCTTGTGTTCTTTGACGAGACATCCTCGAACATTCCTGGCAATGATGACAACTCGAGTTACTACATTGCCAACGCAAATACCAGACAGCCGAGGTGCCTCAGCCCACTTAACTTCACACACTGGCGGGTGTCTTCGCAAGGACGCCATTACAACACAGGAAGAAACTGAATGGCTACGGAGGTTTGCATGCTGTCCCACCACCGGCTGCTCCAACAGTGAGCATTCTTTGGGTGACTGACTTACCAGCCACAATAGCATGCAGCTCGTCGTCCAGGTTCCGGATCCAGCGGAGGAAACAACTCGTCCCCTGTAGTAAGGAGAAAGCACAGCCATCTTGGTTACGTTATTTCTGAGGGGAGGGGGGAATTGCGTGAGAACAAAACCTGCACTGAGTGATTCTCTCAACAACCAGATCCTGTGTGAGACAAGCTGGACCCACGACGGGGAAGATTGTATGTCACAAGGGTGCAAGGCTTTTCCAAAGCCCGCCCATGAGTGCAGCTCCCTAAACACGGGACCTGGAGCAAAACGCCATTTCCACCTTAACAAAGCCAAGGGACTGGGTGAAGTACGCATCTGTGAAGTCAGTTTGCTGGACCACAGACACAGGTTCTCAGCACAGAAAATGCACCTGCAGCAGACAGAGGCCACCAGAAAGGTCACTCCTCAGCCAAAAAGAAGGTGAAGGTGACACTAGACAAAAGCTCAGATCTACAAAAAGAAATGAAGAGTGAAAAAAAAAAGTGAGGAAAGGATAAATTTAGAAGACACGTTTCCTTTATCTGTAGTCAGCCAAAGAAGATTCAACAAATTATGGGCCTTTTAGCTAAAAACGGCCTGCAATGTGGCTTCCCGTGGCTTAGAAAGGAACCCTGGCTTTTGTTTGTTTCTTTGTTTGGGTTCTGTTTTTACAGCAGCCCTGGCTCTGCCACCAGGGTTTTCTAGAACTTCTAGGTTCAATCAATCTTTCTGCCTCAGCCTCCAGAGGACAGCAACTAAAGGCAGGTTCTATCATGCAGTTTTCAAGGTTTGTTTGGGTTTTTAAGTAATTTTACATGGATAAAAATAGAAGTATAATAATATTTTATGATGTAAAAATTCTATGAAATTCTAACTCGGTATGGGAAGTGTTACTGGAACACACCATGCTCACTTGTGGACACCTTGACTGCTTTCTTATCTCACAAACAGCTGAGTGCTTGTGACACAGATCACATGGCTCAAAGCCTAAAACATTTACTCTCTGGCTTTTCAAAGAACAAGTTGAGTGTAAAACAAAAAATATTAACAATGCACTGTGGAGATTCAGCATTTTAAAGACAAATGCACAACAGATGGGTTAGAAAGGGATTCAACATACAGTGTAATATTTTTACATTGTATATGAAGTGATAAAACCATTTACTGCTGAGCTTATTAGTCCAAAAATATTCTAAAACAAACGAGAACACTGTTACAAAAATAAGCATGAATGCTAAGTCAGCAGGAATAATAATATGAAGCAATAAAAATACGCAGCTCAAAATAAGAAGGGGATAACGAGGGAAACAAGGAACACAAAACAACTAACAAGGCTATAAAGACTTTAACTGGACTACACTATAGGTAGCTGAAACGTAAAAAGGCTAAGATTCCCAATTAAATCACAGAGAATATCAAATTAGGTTCTAAATGGAGGTATGGTGGCTCATCTGCATAATCCCAGAACTTGGGGGACCGAGGCAAGGCGGTATTGGTGGGAGTTCAAGGCCAGCCTGGACAGGAACCAATTATACACAGTCTGAAGGAAACCCAACTAAAAGAAGATACAAAGGTAAAACTCCAAAATTAGAAACATATTCACAAGTCAACATAAATCAACAATTCACCCCTTAGAATCGGAATTTAAATTCACCAAGTAGCATTCAGATAGTGAAACGTCTCGGTGGTGAAGAGTAACACAGTGGTGGTCCCTGCTCCACAGAAGGCCGTCAGTCAAGGTTGCCACAGTCCGTGCCAAGGATGACCTCTACGCACGTGCTGCTGTGGGTTTGTTGACATATGGGGACATTTACAGACACACATAAAATGGGGCAGAAGAGCGAAGTGACGAGGATTGGCTGCTTTAATCGGCACGGCAGGAACTGTGAGTGGGCACAAAAGAGGACCCCACTGCCCATATTACAGCGTTGCAATACTGCTCATGCGTTACGAGAGAAGGCCATTACAGCACTGGCCAAGTCCGGCCACCTGCTAGAAAGGTCAGACGTATTCAAAAATGAACAAACGGGCAGTAAATGGTTATAATGACTTAAATGTTTTAAATTAAAATGTTTAAAATTATTTTTAAAAATTACACAGAATATTATTATAATTTGCTTAGGAAATATGCATTTCCCTATAATGCCTATGTATTGGAAACTAAAGAAAATAAATCTCTGAAAATATATTCAAACACAATATGGGCATAAATTCAAGCATATTAAGTAACATTCTAAGCAAGCTTCTACAACCTGAGTTCATAATAAATTGTTTACACTTGATGCTAAGCTAATTACAAATATTCCAGAAAGCACCACCAACTAAAATAAAAGCTGAGTTAAGACACATCTTATTCTAACAACAGCCATGCCATTTCTTTCTCTTTCTTAAAAATTATTAATTTTATGTGCATGGCCTCTTCCTACGTGTGTGGGAGGTGTGTGTGGTGTGTGGATGTGCACGCGTGTGTGTATTACATATGTGCCTGGTGCCCACGAAGGCCAAAGAGGCCACAAGATCTGCTGGAAATGGAGATAAAGATGGTTGTGAGCCACTACTTGGGTGCTGGGAACCCAACCTTGGTCTTCTGGAAGGACAGCCAGTGCTTCTACCAGGTGAGCCAGCCGTCTCTCCAGCCCCCTTATTTATTTCCCAGTTTTCCTTCTTTTCAGACAAGCTTACCTTATATATACTAACAAAGGATCCAAGGAAAGCTCCCAGCTGGAAGTTTTCTTTGTTGTAGAAGAGCGACAGTAGTCGGGATGGTTCTGTGAACAGATGTCTAAAGGCAGAGGGAATCCGGAGACAACACTGGATCAAGTAGCCCACACTGAACATCCTGATGAAGCCCTAGAGAAAATTCCATCTCGTGATATTTTGTTGACAATAACCACAGTGAGTTTAGAAACCCAAGCATGGAAATCCCCCTAACCCCAAAAATAGTATACAAAACCAACTTCCTTGGGAAAATTTCATAGGAACTGTCTGATCATCAGTATAAACATGGATTTTAAAAAAAAGATAAATTCATTTTTTTGTTTGTGGTATCATATTTTTTTAAATAAGGCATTTCCTAGGAAATGGGAAATCTACATAGGTCTTGATTCCTATAATCTACTACATAAAGCTAAAACAAAGAATGGTTGCTTTGCAGTGAACCAAACTGAGCTTGAAGACACTAAACACTGCCTTCCCATCTCCTTTCTCACTCCCACGGCAACAGGGAAATAGCTGGGACCTTGGCCTGCCTGCTAAGTTCCTAAAGGTCAGGCTTCTATCTTCCAGATCACAATGCTGTTTTCTAGGAAAAGAAAAAACAACTGAGCTGCTAGGAGAAAAAATTGACTGACTTTCCTAAAGCCTGGTGACAAGAAGGAAATCAAACAGGCCAGTCATTTATGAATTCCCCCGGGTTCACCTTCCTCAAAGTGCTCAACAATGAAACAGTCCTTTTATCTCCATAACATTATGGTGGTGACATGGAGATGACAAACAGGCTAATTTTTCTTCACTCAGTTTTGAAAAGATAAAATAAAAACATTTTTGAAAACCAGTCACTTACACCTTCATGCCATCAGACAATACTTTTTGGCTGTCTATTATACACCAGAATTACACAGATGTGGGGGCCATGGCAGCCAAGACCAAGTTCTTGCTTTTGTCAAACTTTATAACCTCATATGGCAAAAGAAAATAAATGAGTAAAATAATGCAATTACAAATTACAGTGTGTTGTGGAGGAAATAATTGGCCACTAGAGCACCTTCTAGTAGACTGGATAGTAAAGAAAGGCTACGGAGGATGTGACATTCAAGTAGACGCAGAAGAGATGCCATCATGAAAACATGCCACGCAGTTTGGACAGAAAGCACAGAGCCGGCCAGGAGGTGGCAGAAACAACTCCCGTGACAACAGCTGAGAGCGGAGTGAGCTGAGGAGAACGCCATCGATGTGACTCTTTACTACGGGGGGCGGAGAGTCTCACATGTGGTGTAAGCAGGACACCACCATAGTGAGACACACCTCATAAGAAACTTCAGGATTTTAGCCTTCAGTCCCAGCATTCAGGAAGCAGAGGCAGAGGGAGGCAGGCCTCTGTGAGCTCAAAGTCAGCCTAGTATACACAGAGAGTACAGGACAGCCTGGGCTACATAGAAAGTGTTTTCATCATGGAGACTCCTCTCCAGCATGTCTCCAAATAGTTTTGCACCCATGGATGTAACATTCACTTCATAAACTGCTAAGTCCTTAGCACTGGAATGTGTTTCAAAGAATCACTAGATTTTTGACTGCTTGGCAATTCTCACTCATTTCTTTTTTTTCAAAAACATGTTCAGTATCACCTCCCACACCCTGCCTGAATTCTCCCCTGAATACACTAAGTTATGAGAAAGAATTGTCCCTCTTTGCCAGCCAGTAAATTGTGACTTATTTGTTGTTGCCACTTTGAAAGTGAGGCAGGAAATCTAATCTGGACAACGCACAAGGAGAACACCTTCTACTGTGTTAGCCCCAGACACAGCTCTGAGGATCCTGAGCGTGCAGCTGGGCAAGGGTCACTAGCAGCACGGAGCCTCGGCATTCCACTCATGAGCACCGACGTGGGCAGTACCTAAGTTCTACATCACTCCGAGAGTCCTGCCGTCCGAGGTTTGTAGAACTTGGCTCGTATCAACTGAGCCAAAAATGCAGCCTTTGTAAGAAATACCAGTGACTTGTTAAAGCATCGGAACGTGAGCGCATCCAAAACTGCGGCACTTGCAGCAGACGGTGCCACCTGCCCCAGATATTCTTCCCAGGGCTGGTGATGAGACAGGAGGCAGGAGGCAGGAAGTGACCCCAGAGAACAGGGAATCTGTGCGAGTGGGCACAGTTAACTCCCTTAATGCTGAGCTATAGAGGCAAACTCTATTCAGCAAGACAGTATCAGAAAAATGATTTGAGTCAAGTGCAAACTAAATAGCAGCAGAGTTAATGTGAACTTTTCTATTTACTTAGAGATGACTACTGCTACGTTACTTGGGTATAGAGTCCTCATTGTTGACAGAGCAGGCCGACACCTTGATAAACTCACTTTAATGCAGTAGGAGATGCAGTTGTCTTCATAATGTTTGCAGCATCTATGCCTTGGTCCATGCTTGCATCTGGAATCAGACCAGGGAAACGACACTAATTACAACTATAGGGCGTGTGCATATCAAGCATCACTCGGGAAGCCTGCACATGGGTGTGTACATTCTGCATGCATGTGCTGAAAATCTCTTTAAAACTTTCTCACCAGTAAAGGAGAAGAAAATCACTTTCCCCCTAAATGGTTACAGCTTTTTTTTTTTTATGATATACAGGAGCAAAGTTAAGAGGCTGTCATTTTTATTTTGTCACTAACACCTCATATAAAACATGTGTAAACAGTTAAAATACCTGGTGGTGGAACAGAAAGATGATGCTGGCAATTATTTATGACTGAATAAGAAAACTATGTATATGCTGTCTAGATACACCACCAAATTTTGGGAGCTTTAAATCTCTTGTTGCAGAGTATAATGACTATAAATCATCCGTGAAGTCAGCACTTGAACAAAATCATAATGAGACTGTGTTCCGGTGCAGGAATTTATACCTAATTATATTTGAGAGGAAACATCTGGAAAAGAAACCTGATAAAGCGTCAGAATTCAAAATTCAGTTATTAAAATAAATATGGAAATAGGAATCATGTGGAGACTCAGGTTATTTGTGATTTAACTGTAAACCACTTATAGTCTGGTGTTTCATATCAACATTGCTGCCAGGACTACTGTTCTTGTGGGACGCTGACCCCATAACCCCTCATTCACCCTCGGCATACAAATGGGAGTGGACTAATATGCCTCCCAATTGCTCGTTTTCTTTGAAGGTTTCAAGCTCCAAAGCAGTCGCTGTAACTTCTTCCAGGCTAACTGTTTCCGCAGTGGGAACGCACAGACTCTTCTGGGTACAACGGTAGCTTACAGAGCGCCATTCTGGCTCTGCACCTCGCCAACCCACGTACTAACTTGTGAGCAGGACCTTTCAGAAGGCCGCTTCTGCACCGCAGCTGGCTCACACAGGCAGCCTCTCCTGGCCAACGCGATGGCACCTGTTCACTCTGACAGAAGCCCTAGGTCATGGGAATGACATGCCATGTCTGGCCATGTGTAAGCACTGAGGGAGTAAAGCCGGAAGCTTGAGCAGAGGTGGAGAGTCCCGCCTTGTGCAAACCACCACCCTTCGTAGGACTAAGCGTCCTCTTCAAAGACAGGTCGGGTTCCACTACCAGAACTACTTCAGCAGCATGGCGCCCAGTGACACAGAGTGCTACTTCCAAACTTTTAGCTTCGCTTTGATATAATTCTGTAAGGAGTTTCACCTGTGTGGGCTGACCGTCTCTGCTCAGGCAAGGCCGCCCATGACCAGATCAGCACTGACTCCAGGAGCCGTGCACCTTCGTCCGTTCATGGTCTCCTCTTACTATCCTCTCAGTTCCTGCGGTTGAGGGGAAGCTTCTCTTTGCTTCACTCAGGTAACCCAAACCTAGTTTTGCATTTGCTTAATGAGTTCACTGGCACACCTGTTCCTGCCTCCCCCTTCCTTTCTTTGCTCCTGTCTTCTCTGTACAGTGTAGACTAATATGAACATAAAAAAAAACCTGATTCATCGGTCCAACAGACAGGCAATGCACATGCTGTTTCATTCACTGTCAACCCCAGGTAAGAGACAAGGATCTTCTGAAGGATGGTGCTTTCCTCTCTTGTCCAAGGTCACGGGGCTCCTAGAGGCAGGCTTCCTAACTTCTTCCTACAAGTGAGCTCCTTTCTCTCAACGTTGCCTACTCAATCTGTTCTCTCTAAAACATATCGCTGCCCTGTTCATTTGGCTGATGTCATCATTTTAAACCATTAAACCATTATTTTATTAAATGTCTATGTTAAAATAAAAATGAATATTCAAAATGTACAGATTTCTTGTTCTGTATTGCATACAAATAAATAATTCATCCCAGAGCCCTAAATCCTCTCACTGCTGGGAAACATCCCTTACTTAAGGTCTGCTCCTTCCTCCTGATTCTCTCAGCTAGTCTCTTGTTCCCACGGTCTGACGGCCGCAGAGCACAAACCATGTGTCCTGAGTCCTCCCTTCTCAAGCCTCCTAACTCTGCCCAGAATGAACAGAAAATGGTTTTGTGTCCATGAAATCTGCACTAAAGGCATCTGATGACACTGTCCAGCATTCCCTCGCCATCACGTCCATTTTATAAGCTCTAGGTATGCGGGTTGCTGGAACAAAAGAGTGGCGTCATTCCCTGATGAGGAAACATAGGCCTCAGCATTTAGAGGCCATGGGGGGCAGGGACACGGGAGGCAGGGACAGTGGGGCCACCGGGACAGAGTGCTCACATGGAATCCACGAGCGTCCTGATCAGTGCGATTATGTTCATCCCTCTTGGCTTTCCCTTGTGCCTCTCCCTCTTCTGCTCCACTTTTGCATACGCGGTCTCTGGTGAGTACGAATGTGTGGGGATTTCCTCCTTCCCCACAATGAACCTGGAGGAGAGAGCACGGTGTCAGTCATCTGCGCCGCTCACTTTGTTCAGCAGAAAAAAAAAGCTTCACTACAAATACAGTTTAGAGAGTTTTTTAGATAAAACATTATTTTCATGACTTACATAAAATTATAATATACTCTAAAAATTATAATATAATCTAAAAGATATATCTAAAATATAATATACTTTAAAATCTGAATTTACTTGACATGCTGATATTTTTAAATCAAATTGATCAACTACAATATACTACAGGACTTCTATGAGGCACTCAGGACATCTTTAAGGTATTACATGCTTTAAGTTTTTCAAGAGAAGCAGGCCAGTTTGCACCCACAAGTCAATCATAATTACAACTGAAATGGTGTCTCATTCAGAGTAAAACTAAGCTTATACCTGATGGCTATTAGGTCCAAAGTGGGCTCCCAACCCCCACAATGACAGCTTGGGCCCAGCTCAGGCTGAACTCTGACCAAATAGACACAGAGAGGGCTACTGGATAAACAAAGGCTTACACTGGGCCCTCCTCAGACACCTGTCAGGTAAGAGCCCTACTTCCCCCATCGCCCCCTACAGCAGGACATCTGGTCCCCTTATTAGCACTTATCTGTAACATGCATCACAGGTCCTGGCTCTTCTGGCCCAGGAGCCCTCCCCTTCCACATGCACTGTTCTAAACTCCCAGGCTGTTTCAGCTCACAAACTCCACCCCAGTCATCTACCTGCTCCCTTTAAAGCCAGCAAGTCTCCTCACCTTCCCACCCCACCCTCTGCCTTTTGCTATTCTCTCTGCACCCCAGAAGATAGCCACGACCGCTTTTTATTTCCCCAAATAAATCTTTCTTTCCACTCATGAAGTGATCCAGTTTACTGGTTTCCCTGCACGTTCTCTTACATCTGTATCTTTCCAGATGAGCGGTGGCATTAGGAAAAGTCCTTTGTACAGGAAGGGACTGTAAGTAAAACAGCTTTAACTTAGCTGGGTGGTGGCAGCGGCAGCAGCTCACGCCTTTAATCTCAGGAAGCAGAGGCAGGCAGATCTCTGAGGCCCGCCAGGTCTACAGAGTGAGTTCCCGAACACCCAGGGCTACACAGAGAAACCTTGTCTCAGAAAAAAAAAATAAACAAAAACAAAAAACAACAGCAACCAAAAATAATGGTAACCAAAGAATAAAAGCAACCAGAAATACCTACCTGTCTTCATATCCTTAGTATTGTTATTATCATTCAAATCTACTTATTTTTCTTTGAAAAATCAAACACATAGAAGATGACCATTTGTCAAAATAATTGAAAATGTTCTGACCATCAGCTAACACTGGAGACAGGAGCTATCTCAGAAGGTTCCGTTGAAAATGTTCCAACATCAGCTAACACTGAGAAGGGAGCTTTCTCGGAAGGTTCGCAGTTTTAAACTCCACTTTGGGAGTCATTGCTACATTGTTACAAAGAACAGCTAGACTTTCCGATGGAAATCCCACCCTCAGAGCTTTCAGAAGGCCTATCTCTATCTAAACTATCAATCCAACAGAGGATCAATATTACTTCAATAACATTCCGGACCAAGCCCTGTGACAAACAGAATAGGAAAACTTCCTGTTGCCTGCAAGGTGTAGGTCTCTCAGCTACCTCTCCAGCACCCTGTCTGCCTGCATGCCGCCTTATCCCACCATGTTGATAATGGACTGAACCTCTGAACCGTAAGCTGGCCACCCCAATCAAATGTGTTTCTTTATAAGTGTTCACAGCCATAGAGACCCTAACTAAGACAGCAAGGCAGGGATAGTGCCAACAGGCATTTTAGAAATGGTCCATCATCTGATCCCATGCCACAAGAGCAGGACTATACTTCCCAAGAGTGAGCGTGAGGGACCACCCTGGACACAGAAGTCACACCATCAGCAACAACAACCACAGAGCTGTCTGTCTAGAGTCCGATGTCTCACTCACTGAGCCATGCCCCTTTCAACACCTGCACTGGCTCTTCTCCCATGGTCCTTCCCCTTGCTGCTAGCTATTCCAGTGCCTTGGATTCGTATCTGCACAGAGAGATAATCTGTCCACAAGGTTTCCTAAACTGCAGAGTTGAACTTGATATTCTCATCCTGGAGAACCAACTTATGACCTACTGAGTTACATGCAAACTCCAAGGTTAGCATGTGACCAGACTGTTAACTTCAGTAGGCTGAGAGACTGGTCCCCAAGCAGGTATGCCAGTGCCTTAGTGCTGCTCTTCTTGTACGGAGTCCCTACATGTCTATTAAATATCTTTATCTGCTTTTAAAAACGCCATCCCTCTTCCTTCTGGACTGTCAGTCATTCTCCTTTCCCCGGGGGAAAGAAGGCATCAGTGAAATAGACAACACTTAATTTCTCACTTAATTTTTCTCTCACAGCATTGGACTTCCTTTTTGTTGAAGTCGAAGTATTCTTTGCAGTTTCCCTGTCTTATTCTCTGTCTCTACTCCCATCTATAACTTGGAAAGTTACATGCTAGTTCTGGCTGAATCCAAACCAGTCTCTCCCCTACCCTGAACCTTATCTTTGACACTCCAACTCCACCAGTGAGAACTACCTATTCTCCAACAGACACACACGTTTATTCACCTCTACCGTGCTCTGCCTCATTCTTCCTTATCGAAAGCGAAGCCTCCTGAAAGATGGCGAGCCAGCAATCTGCAGCTCACTGTGTGTGAGCTCTGCACTGGAACACCCCATGTGCAAGCTCCTCTGATCCTCAGAGTAAGATACAAGACACCCTAACTTTTTGGTCTAATGCTTGCAATGAATGCCATCCTACCAAACTTCACTAGGCAAGTCCTCTATGGACACTGAAAAATAAGACAGGTAGCGCTTATGACACAACTGGGAAAATGTGGGGTTGGATGTCATATGTGCAGTGAGATGTTAGTGAAACATGCCATTCAACACGTGACAAACAAACTTTACAGAATGTTGCAAAAAATTAATTGCCTACATCATGAAAATGCTTTGAGCTATAAAATACAATAACGGTGACAACTAATGCTCACACAGTATCGATAACTGGCCAATTACTATGCTAAGAGATGAGGCAAAAACCACTCCAGGAGCACTGAGGGCCTGCTGTGCTTGACAGTCCGGAAGTCCCACCTGCAACTCAGTCTAACAAATCACTCAAATTATCCACGAAGGCAAAGAAAAACTATTGCGACTTTTAAAACTGTTGTCAGATTAAAAACTAAGTTAATAAATCTTTATTGTAATTACATACACTCACATTTTTAAAAGATTAGGTTAACTTGAACCTTCTCTCAACAGAAAAACAGAAAGTTACTCACCTAAGTGCAGAAAACGTAAAGCCTTTCAAACCATCTTTGCACCTAAAACAAAAATTTGAGATCATAAGATGACATGCTCCGAATATACAGTAGTACAGTAAATGGCTTTATCATTCTAGGAACGGTTTAGAGTGTGCAATCTTTTGGTGATGACACAAGCAATGACAGCTGCAGCGAGACACCTTGCTCGCTCGGGTACCCAACTTGGGGCTCAAGCCTCAGACCCAGGGTTGAAGACAATCTTCTGCGGGCTCCACCTGGATCTAAATCAGGGGTAAAACACTTCCTTCTACCCGATCCCTGGGGCTGATTTCCCATGAAGATAAACAACACATCCACTCTCTGAGCATCACACAGATGTCAATTCAAGGCCCTGACTTATCTCTCATTAATTAACTCAGTAGACACAGTGCAGCAAGGAGCAGAGTCAAAGAGGCACAGAAAGGGCTTTAAGTTCATTTCAGCCAAGGAGAGCACGTAACAAGGGGGCAGGAACTGAGTGAGACCGGGAGGAGAAGAATCCAAACAGTATTTCCTGAATATTTATCATCGTTGGGCAGTCTGGGCCCTCCAGTCATGCTCCATGTGATAACAGCACAGCTCTGCAGGTCGGCTTTCATGCATTCCTACTTGCATGGGGACTCAAGTCCTGTAACAACCTCCCCTGAGGAGGTCACAGGACTAACAGACTCGCGGGACTCAGAATTCCAGGGGTGGGGGTAGCGGCAGTGGTAACCTGAATTAACCATCAGGCATTGCCCCTTCTCATCCTCCTGCTACTGTATTGTCTCTAACTCGGGAGGATACAGGCTATGTTGTACTTAAGATTCTCAGATTAACAGTAAGTACATAAAGACATCAGTAATACTCAAAAGCCACTCATGTGTAAATGATTATATCCACAAAGAACCTTTGGAATATTCAGTCATAAAGAAATTATGGATATTTATTTTCAAAATTTCTTTAAAAAATATATAAAGATTAGTGATACAATGATGGTCTCATGAGACCCTAAATTTAAAAAGTGCATCTTCAAATATAAGTGGGCAACTGATTCTATTCATTACTTGTATGATAAGTCATAAAGGAAACACACAAAATAACAGACTATCTTAAAAAATTTTTTAAAAAGTATTTTATTGGATGTGACCTAGAAGCTTAGAAAATATTTAAGCTACATGAAGATGTTGTAAAACATTGAAGTATTTATTTCATAAGTCATGCTACCATACATTTCAGTGGGAAATGTAACCGTAAAATTTAATTAATATACTACATAAGTGTATACACAGAATGGCCATGAAGGCAAAATAATTTATAAATTCAACTAAAACTGTTTTGTGCAAATTACATTATTAAACTTCTTAACCTTATCTTCATCCATCAGGAGAAAGTGTTCACAGTTATTGAAAGCCCATAATCTACATTGGTGGAGTGGTGAAGGAGCACGTAAGGGGCCGACGGACTAGGGAAAAGAAAGCCATAGGTCAATTAAAAGATTATGTACATCTGGGAACAAATTTTGGCTTTGAGATGTCACTGTTGAAAGACAGCCATTTGTCTTTGTGTAGTGTGGGATAGTTGAAAGATTCTGACAATGCACTCTGGTCAGCAAGGCGTATTTGTGACCCCGCACAATACATTTAATTGCAGAGCAAACATCACAAAGTGGCTGTCAAGCATAAAAGGAGAGTGTGCAAACGAATCTGCAATTCATGATGATGCAGTCGGGTTCTCCAGGAGGACCCTGTGGGAAGCACTTCACACTGATAAAGTCCTAACATGTACTCAAAGGGGCTATTCTCTCTTCCATTCATATGTATAAAGTTTGTTAAGGTGATTGAGGGTCAAAGGAACAATAAAGTAACTATTCCTGTAAGAAGACTCTTTAAAATGTGGTCACACATTTTGACATTGAGTGTATTGTGCAGGTATTAGCCTAACTATGAAACATTACTGAAACCTATGTTAAATGAAGAAGGCATGATATAAACATTTCAACAGGGCCAACCCCATTAGCAGGTCCTCACTTTGCTACGGCCTGGGTGATTACAGTGCAGACCAAATCAAGTCTCCACTTAAGGATTTGTTCAACATATACTGGTCATCTACTATGCATAGGAACTGGCTTAGGCTCCACTATGTACCCATGGACACAAGAACATCACATTCTCATCTGACATCCTCACTGCGGGAGACACTCAACAAAAATCTAAAGCACAGAATAACTGCAGTGGTACAAACCCAGCAAAGGAGTCCCGAGATAGGGCTCCACCCCTCACCACAGGATGAACCTAGGGGAGCTGACTCTGCCACCACACCAGAGGCAGGTGGTCCCAGTGGCTCCATCTGACCTGCCTGGCTAACAGCCAGGCCTACAACTGAGCCTTGAGTTGACCTGCCCTAGTGTCTACCCCATCTAGGTTACGCTGAAACTCATGAACGGACTGGTACTGTGGATCGCACCAGCAAGATCCCCAAGACAAAGGATACTCCAGAAGAGCCCTGGTGAGGATCCAGTGAAGATGGGGTATCAAACACCAGAGGCCTTGACTAGACCAATGAATGACACAATGTACAGTTGCCAAATTAAGCTGATACAAAGGGGTATACTCCATGACATACAAAGCCTCCAATGCCATCAGGATGGATGAGGAGGTGATGGAGAGTCAGGAGAGAAGGAGAAGCAGAGATTTTTCTGTTTCTGGTCTGTTTTTTTTTTTCTTTAAAAAAAATCTGTTTTGGTTTATTGTATTTATTATTGTTCTTGCATTTTTTCGTACTTGCTTACTTTGCTTTGTTTTCCTTCATGGGGGAAAACAACAGGGATGGGAGAGGAATATGAGGGATATGAGGGGACTGGGAGGTGAACAGAATTGGGGTTCATGATGTGAAACCCCCAAAGATTCAATAAAGA
>JAQHUG010000306.1:365684-381739 GCA_028555095.1 Dicrostonyx torquatus | reverse complement strand
ATGTAGAAATCAAAGGACAACCCTCAGAAGTAGGATTCTCTCTTTATACCAGATGGGCCCTGAGGACTACACTCAGGTCTTCAGCTGGAGCCTTTGCCCACTGAGTCATCTCTCCAGCCCACAAACATAATTCTTCTTGAGAGAAACTGCTCAGAACTTAAGTGTTAAGATTTCTACTAGTGTTATGGAAATAAATGATCAATGATAAAAACAATCATGTATGATTGAGGTTTTGAATTTTTTAATTGCTGTATTGTTGGTAATACAATCACAAATTAATTGGAATAAATCCAACAGAAAAATTTAAAAGTCAAGAAGAAATAAATATCTACTTAAATACCTCAAATTTAGAGCATATAATTGTTTTCACTCTAAAGAGAACTTGTGGAGTTGAAGACATGGCTCAGTGGTTTAGAGCACTGGTTGCTGTTTCAGAGGACCTGGTTTCAGATCCTGGCAGTGACACAGTGGCTCACAGCCATCCGTAAGTCCAGTTCCAGGTATCCAACACCCTTTGTTGACCTCCATGGGCATTAGGTACATGTGGTGCACATACATACACGTAGGCAAAACACTCAAATATATAAAGTAAATAAGTTAATCTATAAATGTAATTGTATGTAATTTGCTTTTAATATGAATTAACTTTTTAATCTCGCAAAATAATAAAAGGATTTGTAGTTTCTTTTCCCAACTCATTTTCAAAAGTAGAATATACCTTAGTACTAAATTATAATTCAATATATGAGATTTTACCAATAATTGTGTATTTTATCACATTTGCCTACCATGAAAATAACAAGAAAATTAGCATAGAACAAATTTCTTTTTATGTTTTAAAATGCCTTAAACATATATGTATAGCTAATATATTAACCGGATTGCTGCAAGTTACTAGTCAGAACCTGTGATGTGTGCGGTTAAAACATTACCCTGCCTACATATCCACAGCAGGATCGTCCTCTTACACCTACTACTGTTCAAACAACTACACGGAGCTTTATTTCAGCCTACATACGCCACTTAACATTAAAAAATAAAGTAACGAGCTCTTATTGTAAGTTACTCACACACAGCAACCCAGGGCTGGGAGAGCAACAATTAAATCAAGAAAGATTGTTTGGTTTCTTCACGAGCAAACCTAACTCAAATACTCTCAATAAATCCCCTTCGTGCACTTCTAGTGAACCAGCAATACTGCACTGGACTCTGACAGACACTGTACTGCACACTCACTTCATGCCCTGGAGCCCTGGGGACTGGACTGGTCCCTGAGAACCCAGAGAATGATGCTGAGACAGGCAGCATGCAGGGAACCGAATGACTGCACCCCTGATGATTACTGCGCACCGCCTTCTGCTGTGTCCCCCACACAAATTAGAAACAGTTGGGCTTGCGTGCACAGGGACAACGCCAACTGAATCAGATTTCTCCTTAAGTTTGGATGAGCTTGCATGGCTTTTGCTTAAAATCCACACCAAGGGAAAGCAGTGCTTCCAGCTTCAGTCAGTGGCTTAGGAGCCAAAAACCACACAAAGAGAAACACCACCTTGAAATGGGCTGTAACAGCAGCAGTGGGGAAGTCTGAGGGTGATAAGGAGCTGGCTGCAGTTTCCAGGGTGCTGGACTGGAGGGCCTGCATGAAACGCACCTTAACACCCACTCGACTTGACACACCAAAGGTAGCACCTAGTAGGAGAGAAATGGCTTTCCATGTGAGTCCACGGAAAATGTAGCAAGTGACTCAAGTTCACAGCACTGGCTAGAAACAAAACCATTCACAGGAAATGAAGTTGTGCTAGGAAACCGGGTTTTAAAGGACCTCAAGAATAACAAGTACTCTGCATTTTTCTTCAATAAGTGATAAAAAAGATGAAATGTTTTTAATTAAATAGAAAATTTAAAACATATTAACTTATTTCAAATGTACATTGGTATTTATGTCAATAATATAGCAATTGGGTTTTCATACTGAATAAAATGAATTGCTATTTAAAATATTAACATTAGTCTATCATTTTCCAGAAATGTACGCTTATTTAACCCCAAAGTTCAAATCTAAGATAAATAAAAAAATAAATGAAATATGCATCTTTTAGCATTTCAGAAGCGTTGGGAAGCTACTATTTCCTGATGAAACTATGGATTACAATCATCCTAAATGACAAAATATCCACTTAAAACGCTCCAATTGACTTCCTGTGAATAATTTTCCACAATCACAATAGACACTGGGAAAGTCAGGCCACACTGCAGTCTTGCTGGACAAGAAAACAGTTTCAGAAATGTAAAACAAAAACCAGAATTAAGCCAGTTGGTGGTGGCGCACACCTTTAATCCCAGCACTCAGGAGGCAGAGGAAGGCGGATCTCTGTGAGTTCGAGACCAGCCTGGTCTACAAGAGCTAGTTCCAGGACAGGCTCCAAAGCTACAGAGAAACCCTGTCTCGGAAAAAAAGAAACAATAAATAAATAAATAAATAAATAAACGAGAAAATTACAAATGGAATGTCTCATTTTAAAAAAAACAAACAACAGAATTAGAGTACATTACATTTTACAGATGAAGGTACCAAGGCCAGAGAAGGGAAGTGCCCCCAAACAGTTTGGTTGCACCTTACACCAGACAACAGGAAGTCCATCCCAATTGGTTAGCTTGCGGGTTTGAGTTCCAATTGTGAAGAAGAAAGACCAGGGACAAATAAAGGATCTGAGAGTACACAAAGGAAACCACAGACCCAAACAGGCAAGCTTTACGAGCAAGGAAGGGCATGGAGAATTTTAAAGTAACAGGTGCCCAGCTCCTCACTTTCAAGCCATGATTTGCCTGAAAGCATGACTTGGTCAAGACTCCATGCTCCCTGTCTGTACCTGCCTCCCTTCTATGACAGCCTCTTTCCACATCAGAAACAGAAAGCCTCAGTCACTACCACTGACCTACCGGGGGCACAGAACTCGGGAACTCCACCAGGGAGGCCAAAGGATGTACTGCCGCTTGCTTTATGAGAAACTCTCCGCATGGGTCTCCTGCAGATGCATGCTGATGCTTGGGAATGAGAGAGCTGAGTTAAGGAAGAACAGAAACAAAATCCCAAGGGCTGATATCAACAAAAGCGTATTCTTTGCGTATGCCACATGTGTGGGAAGGGCTAGCTAAATAGACTAGAGGCCATCTTCATTCTGTATCAGAGTGTGACAGAGAGATGTCCATCTGGAACGAGTGTGAATTGTCAAAGGAGGAAGAAAGAATGAAGAAAACCAGGCTCCTGCCTCTAATTAAGCGAAAGTCACTTCCACTTAGATTCTCCAGCCACAGCAACATCACAACTCCGGGGACAATGCCATCAGGAAAGAAAGCGCTCGCTCTCCCACGCAGGCCCCACAAAGGGCTGTGAACAATAGCACCTGTCTACCATTAAAGCCCTGCACAGAACTGCAGAGAATCAAATATGTTTATTTGGAATATTTAAGGAAATTCAAAACAAAATTCCATTTTCTACATAACATGACACCATTAGTCAGTGTTTCTCACACTGACGTCAAGCACGGTGATTACAGGCTTTTCAGTGGCACATTAGTTAGGAATTACTTTATAGTGTGTGTGCACACTACATATGGTCTAAGCTGCCTTCTTTACAGATTTTTTAATC
Source organism: Dicrostonyx torquatus (assembly GCA_028555095.1). Taxonomy (NCBI): domain Eukaryota; kingdom Metazoa; phylum Chordata; class Mammalia; order Rodentia; family Cricetidae; genus Dicrostonyx; species Dicrostonyx torquatus. Next base: position 378,090 of record JAQHUG010000306.1, on the reverse strand, counting down.
GTTCAGACGTTTCAGAACCTTCTTATTACACTCAACTGGCAACAGTTTTGCTTAGCAGATAGAATGCTTAGTAAAAATATGCTGAAAAATTTCATCTATGTAGAAATTAAGAAACCTATTCATTGTATAGCAATTATATTCCTAATTGAGCACCAAGTTTCTTCGATTTATTTTTCCAGCAGACTCTAGGGTTTAGCTATCTTGATTTTCAGTTTTTGAAACCATTTAGTTTTGAATCTAGTAACTCCTAGGACTCAAGCATTATACAAAGTTCCTCACCTGTCTTCATACTGACAAGCTGGTACATGTTTACACTTGGACATGAACATGTGTATCCGAATAGGGGGCGCCAGTCTCTTCTTAGCCAGAGGTGTTTTTAAAACCGCATGTGAAATAAACTGCCATTGTAATCTGAAGCTGTCAGGTGTAAGAAGCGAGGCCCCTGCTGGCAGGCATGTTCTAGCCTACCAGGAGCCGCAATCCAGCGAAGGGATGCGAGGATAGCACTCGCATGCTGGGACATTGCTGGAGTCGGGTCATCATTTCTTCACTCACTCAACCCTCCACACTGTCTACCATGCAAGTCCTGACATTCTATGACAGTGTCACAATCCAGAGAAGTAGTCACCCAAATAAATAATGATACCGTGTTACAGAAAGTTCTTTAGTATAAGAACATGGCACTAGTAAACCACAATTGGAGGACCACCCAACCGTGGCTTTAGTACCAAGAAGGTCAAGGCACAGCATGAAGGCAGAAGTAGAAACAGAAGATGAAGGGACATGTGACTTGGATAAGGGGTAACTGGGTATCAGGAACAGTGGCGGGTTAAGATGTACGGAACGGGATGAGGAAATGTGGGATAGAAACTGGCACAGACTGCAAAAACAGGAGTGAATTTCATCTCTAAGAGAAGGGTCCATTGATCTCACTACTCAAATGACCCAATTATTTTTTAATATAATTTTTAATATATTTTAAATATTTTTAATATGATTTCATTTAGTAATAGCTGTCAAAATAGCAACCTACCAACTAAATTCTGAAATCAACAGATATTAAAAACTAAATCTGAAATCAACAGATATTAAAATACCTAAAATGTCTATTATTCCTTTATTTTGTTTTTAAGTTAAAAGACGAAGCTACCCATTAATCTTCATAGAACTTAATGCTTATCAAAAGATGTTACATAAAAAGCTCAAATAAGGCTAAAAATAATTCAATATTACACTCAAAGGAACATATAGAGATAAAATCAAAATATAAGTAGTAAAATTATTTATAATAAGCCAAAACCTCCAGTGCTTTAGCATAGTAACCATGATCTAATCAGGCATTCAAGTAGGCTGCCCTCTCTTCCCCCACCCCCACAGAGAAAACCCTCATTTCAAACAACTACAGTGTAAGTCAGGCTTCCATGTGTGTGTGTGACTGCAAGCTACATCAACTCTTGAGAGTGGGAAGAGGAAGGGCACTGATGTCCTTATAGAGGGAGAAGCTGCTTTCCCGCCCATCGTTTGTAATTAACAATATAAATAATGAAGCAAAGGTTATTTGTCTAAACAATTACTCATTTGTTCAACAAGTAATTATCGAGCCCTGAGTCAGAGTCAGACGAGAGGCAGCAGATTCATGAGCAGGCTGTTTAAACTCTGTACCGGATTCTCCACCTGAAAACGTAAATAGTGTGGTCTATTCCACACGGCTCAGATGCTATACCGCACTATTGTTCCACACGGAAGGCAGAAACAGTGACCACTCCTGACTTAACGCAAGCTCCCTGCCTTAAAGCTTGTGCTGAAATAGACAGTATCTTCCTGAAATCAATACCATATTGGTTTCACCATGCTTCGTAATTACAGGCCTCTTTTTGGAAACACGTATATAATCAGACTGGCATACAGTGATTTACAAGCTGCAAGTAGGTACATGTAATATCAACTGTTAAGTGAAATCGGGACTTAGACTGAAAACAAGTTCAAGCTTGTGAGCACATGAAGTCATAGACCATGGCGGAGCCATGGGAGAGAACAGTATTCAGCCATGGAAACAGAGCAAGTAACCTTGTAAAAGTAAGCATCTTTAAAACAACTGGAAAAGGGCCGGTCAGCTAAAGAGACACTATATCTGATGCCTGCCATTCTTGTGGATTCTAGGAAAAGGAAACCAGCTCTCTAGGAAAGGGAAGCAGAGGTGGAAATGACAGTGAACGAGCACAGGAAAGCTTCGGGGATGGTGGGAAGGCTCTAGCTCAAGTAAGGGGTGTTGACAACGGAAGAAAGGAGAGCTACACACATAAGCAGTTCTACAACCCCAGGAGTAGTCACTGAGTAGAGGATTAGTAACCCTTTAATGAAGATGCATGATTGACAGATGAGCCCCAGGGAGAGAATAAGCCATGAGGATAATGAGGAAACAACTCTGGAAAGGATTCAGCAAGGGCGAAGCGGAGCAGCTTCCTGAAGCGCTGGCTCCTTCTGGAACGTTCTCCTGGGAAAGACAGGCTGGGGGCCGGAGACCTGCAGCAGCTCTACCATGGACACTGCACCGAAGGCTGGGGTGTGTGTGGGGGGTGGGGGAGGTGACGAGGGGCTGATTACAGGACTGTGCTTGGAGGGTAGCTGGGGGATGACAGGAATGGGTATCTGGAGGATGTTTTGTGGAAGCTCTCTCCTTGCAGGCATTTCTTCCTCCACCTCTACTTGCTGCTTCTCCCCCTCCTCCACCTCCTCCTCCTTCTAAGATTTACACAACACTCTACTGGTTTCTATAATCAAACCCAAAAGGTACCTTATAAAGCAGGAGACGTTGTTGATTTCTGCACAATGTCAAATCAGTACCATGAATTGGAGACTTTTCCAAAGTTGACAGCACGTTGTTTTTTCAACTTCAAATTACATATATTCGTATATATGTGACATTTTTATAAAATAGCCAATGATTAGAGCCTGCTATCTGTAACAGGTCCCAAACTAGATTAAAACAAGTTTTAATGAGGTGGTTTTGTTTGTTTACAGCAGGGGGATTTGAACAGACAGTTGCACACACTTCACACATGCCTGGAGGGTGCTCTACCACTGAGCTACATCCCCAGCCTGCCTTTTCAGTGTTGTTTTGGTCTGTTTACTAAGCTACCCAGGCAAGACTTACACTTATGACCCTACTACCCCAGCCCACTGTTACTGACCGTGAGACCACAATGCCCACACCACCAAGACTGGCTGAGTAACACCATTTGAAGTCATAAAGCTATCTGTAACAAGACAAAAAAAAAAAAAAAAGAAAGAAAAAAGAAAGAAAAAAAACATTTTTACCACAAACGCAACAACCACCACTCTTGATTTGCCTCAGTAAGGAGTGGAGGAATGAGAAGCCAGCTAAAGCCGTCGGGACCACGAGTCCAAATGGAGAGCTCACTCAGCACGGCAAAGGCAGGTGGCAACAGTAGAGCACCCATGGTTCAGAAATGGGAGAGAAAGGAGGTTTTCCGCACTGCAGCCAAGGCTGCTAACACTCGGGACAGTCTTCAGGTTACCACGGCTTTCCGGAGGAACAGTGGGTTTGCCTGCAGCAGTGCAGCAGACAGACATCTGCAGACAGACGTGTGGCCAGCTGCAGTGTCGAGAGGTTTATCTCCCTGATCCTGTAAATACTCAGTGACCACTTTAGACTTCATAATAAAGTACAGTTAGAATCTAACAAGCTGATTCTTCATTCCAGTCCAGTCCTTTCACTGTCTTACTGTAGAACTTCAAAACAAAAAACAACAACAACAACAAAAACCTTGCTTTTGAACTCTGGGCTTTCTAAGGGAAAACATGAAGAGGACGGACTGAAGCGTCCTTCAGATTCTTCACAACTTGGAGCCAGTGAGACGGCTCAGCCAGGGTATCCCCTGCCAAACCAGATGTGATGTACTCAGCTCTCTAAGCACACCAGGGCACACACACACGTGTCCACACATATACATACAGATTTAATAAATAAATGGAAAATAAAAAGCTTCAAAACTTCCAAATCCCTGACATAATTTATAACATATTGTCATCCACAAATTCATGGTTCACTCAAACTTGATATGTCCTCAATATGATTTTAAGCCTCAAATTAAATAACTATTATTGAGTATATACAAAATTTGTATATGATGGATTGGAATATTTGATTCCAAGGTGCACTGAGGGTATCATGTTTTCTAAGTAGGATGTTGCATGACTGCCATTCTCCCAATGTAAACGCAAATTTATTACTAGTGAGGGAACTTAATACCTAAATATTCAAAATTACATTTTAAATTTAAGATACCTTACCCAGCTCTGAATTCACCTTTCACAGTTCGGCATCTAGAAATGACCTGAGTTTCCCACAGCGAATGTGAAGGGGGGGACTGCAGTCAGTATTTGTTTCTACAAAATGGCCCAGCTTCAAATGGTAAAAGTATAACACAATGAAAAGGCCTTAAATATACATACTATCAGAATTAGCATTCGTTAATGTGGCATATATCCATACCATTCGGGTTTATGCATTTTCCTTCTTTAAGACACATAAGGTTGAGATAGGAGCATATTCTAATGAGTTCTAATTGCATCTTAATTGTTTCTTCAAAACCATCCTACCTCATGCCCACCGTTTGAATGCAAACCACAATGGGGAAGAGAAACAAAGCAATAATATATTTATTTCAACATTGTTGCATAACTAGAGGTCTTCGTGGAGCCTGGAAGAAAGGCAACATGGGTTGAAAACTTGAAAATCCACACAAGCTTGATTGTTTTTCTACTCTGAGATTCTAACTTGGTGAAAAATATACCACCTTTCTGTAGGTGCGGACAGTGTCTGAGGTTTTAGTGTTCTGTCACACAAAAATCCAATATGCAGAGTGATGTGCTCTTACAGATCGGGCGACACCGCCTCGGAGCTCCACAGCCTTACAGGCAAAGCCTTCGCTAGCAAACTGGGCTCACCCGCCAGTCAAGTGTCTGTAGACAAGCTTTGGCCTCAGGAAGCCTGCAGTAGCTGCTAGTTTTAAATAAAGGAGTTTACATTTGACTTCCAGCCATGTCTTATTCTACTTGTACATTGGTAGAAAAGGGAAACCCATGCTTCAGAGGCGAGAGCCCGGGAGGACAAGAGAATCAAGTGAAAACAGAAAGACACCAGAGAGCACAACAGACAAAAATGACCCTGTGTTTGCTTCCCTGAAATACAATTATCCAATGTAATAATACTTCGTGTACACCAGAGAGCACAACAGACAAAAATGACCCTGTGTTTGCTTCCCTGAAATACAATTATCCAATGTAATAATACTTCGTGTGCATTTTTTTCTAATAGAAAGATTGTAGAGGCCTGAACATAGACACAAACACTTCTTAAATATTATTTTACTCAAACAAGGAGAAACCATTTATTTACCCTAGAAATATAACAGATGTCCCTTAAAGTCCCCTGTCCCCGCCCCCCGCCCCCAAACAGGGCTTCTCTGTGTAACAGTTCTGACTATCTTGGAATTCACTTTTTCAGACCAGGCTGACCTTGAACTTACAAAGGTCTACCTGCCTCTGTCTCCTGAGTCCTGGGATTAAAGGTGTATGTCACTATCCAGCTACTCTTAAAGTTACTTAAAATCTGGAGGCAGGTTCTTCAGATTCTAGTCCCCTTACATATCAAAATATAAACATCTTTAGCCTTCAAATGAGAGGGCAAGGAACTGAAAAATAGCAGCACCTGAGCTCAAGAACTCTACACGTGGGGCAGTGCAGGATTTTTGGTACAATGCCTCTGAAGCACAAGGATATACTTACTACACTGTGGTCCTTTCATTAAAAAACAAAAAGTGAGGCCGGGTGGTGATTGTGGCACATGCCTTTAATCCCAGCATTTGGGAGGCAGAGGCAGGTGGATCTCTGTGAGTTCGAGCCAAGCCTGAACTACAGAGCGAGTTCCAGGACTGCCAGAGCTATCCAGAGAAAATGTCTCAAATAGCCCCACCACCACCAAAAAAATGAAGAAAGAAAGAGAAAGGGAGAAAGGAAGGAAAAGGAAGGAAGAGGGGGAGGGAGGAGGGAGGGAAAGAAAGAAGGAAAGAAAAGGAGGGGAAGGAAGAAATGAAGGAAGGGGAAGGAAGGAACGAATGAAGGAAGGAAAAGGAAGGGAGGGAGGGAAAGAAAGGGGGAAGGAAGAAGGAAAAGGGAGGGAGGGAGGGAAGGAAAGGAGGGAGGGAAGAAGGAAGGAAAGTGTTACTGTGGGAATGGCTTAGCACAGTCTGAGAAGGGAGCCCTTTGGGACCTGAAGAAGCTGAACCGTGTCACCAGGGAGGACAGGCTTGAGGGAAAAGCAGGCAGAAACTGCTCTACACCACATTTGGGAGGATATGACAAATAAGTCTGGCTTTATTCCTGACAGCTGTGGCATAACTCACAGATTTATAATGAAGCTGCTGGCAGAGTAGCCTGTGTTGGCCCTAAGGGACTGTGGGAAATAAAGCCAGAGTTGGGAAGGGTTTCACTTTCAGTGCTCAGCAGCTTTCAGAGTTGGCCGTCCTGCTGACAGTTCTAGCTCAGGAAGCAAAGCCATTCTCAAGCTCCTCCTCACCCTCCCCAAACAGCAAAACACACATTCTGGAGACTCAGATCTTGTATCCATATTTAAAGTATTTATTTAATTTACTTCATTCAAACCATCTCTCTTCACACAATTAATACAAAACTCAAATGTCCAAAGTACACAGTTTGTCCAACAATGGCAGCAAGGTCAGATAAACAGTAAAGAGTAAGAAGGAACCAAGCCGACCAAGAGAAAATTACTGATAATCCTTGTTACCTCTGAGATCTTTAACTTTATGTGCAAATATATGTGTCTCAGGATGTCTGCACATATATGCATGAGCCCTCAGATGCCAGATGACAGGACTGGATCCTTGTGAGCTGGCGTTGCAGGCGGTCATGAGACATCCAGCAGGAGTGAGGAGTGCAAGTGATTGTCACCACTGACCCATCATCTCTCCAGGCCCCTAGTTTTTTGTTGTTAAGATTTGCTTATTTTATGGATATGGGTGTTGCATCTACATGTAGAACAGAGCATGGATCCTATAGGACTACATTATAGACAGCAGTGAGCCACTCTGTGCGTGCTAGGAACTGAACTCAGGACCTCTGGAAGAGCAGCCAGTGTCTTTACTGCTGAGTCATCTCTCCAGCCCCTCTAATTTTAGTTTTGAAAGTTGTTGGAGAAGGGGTCTTGCTGTGCTGTACAGCCTCGTCTCTAATGCACTGGTTGAAGTCTGTCACTCAATCCTCATAAAGCAGAGTGGGAAGATTCCCCTAGCAGACGATTTCAAGCATAAAATACACAGAGATTGTATATAAATCACCTATCAAGACTGCAGCCTAGAATATGGCAGGCATTGATTCAATATATGCTAAACTACTTTTTTCTTTTCCTTTAGATCTTGCTTCCTGATTTGTATTTTCTTATTCTCTCTTGTTATTTGTAAGTTCTTTTACTAAATCAATAATTTCAGTTTTAAAAATGAGCTGCATTCCAGGTGATGACTTGCGCACAGTGAAACACTCCTAAACAACAACGCTGTGCTGTAGCGCTGACAATGAACCACAGCAAATTCCGACTTCTCACCTTTCCCCTCGCCACTGAGAAGCAGGCTACTCTCCTCTGATGCGCAGGGATCCTGATTTCCCAGGGAACCTCGGCGTCACTCCCTTGGGCATCAGTCCCTTGACAGCTGAGAAGCACACTACTCTCCTCTGATGCTCAGGGATCCAGAGTTCCCAGGGATCCTCAGTGTCACAAGGGCAAAGAAGCCCTGCTCTGAGTGCACAGTGCTGAAGCCACAACACTGGGTGGGTCAGATGGACTGAGTGTGGTTCTTACTTACACATTTTAACAATGGGCTTCTCAAAGCACAATTCCGTCGTTAAGTCAGAGCATCTAGATATGAACTTTATCCTATTATTTTACAGCCACACCATTAAAAAGGGTAATGAGTGGCTAAAAGAAAAATATCAATGGTTGAAGGGGGTCCTGAAATTGTAACAAAAACAAACAGCAGAAAGTGCAGTATTCCTGAGGTCAACTGTTACCAAGAATTACAAAAAGATCTTTGAACAAAACCAGGTGAAAGGGCTGTAGGTAAAATGGAGAACAGACGCTCCCTTGGTTCAAGAAGCAGAAGAGAAGTCAGTTCAATAAGCAATGTCTGCTCCAAGAGATGACAGGAAACACACACACACACAAACACACACACACACACACACACACAGATCTGCCCAAAGAAGCAACCAGAACCCCCCTCCCCCGTACTGACTCCTAGCTGCCTGGCACAGAGGTGCTGGGAACAGCTGGAAGCACCAGGGAGAAACTTCCCACCCTAGCACCAGTTCCAAACAAGAGGCCAGGCTGGGGAAATGCAACCAAAGGCTGACATAGATGTGGGAAGAAAGACAAGGTACTTGGGGTGTGAGGAGGGAGGCTGAAGTATGATCCACAAACCGAAGCTGAGCTTCTCAGTGAGCACCTTGGAAGCAATACTCCAAAAAGGAAGAGCTCTGTAACTGGCAAGAAAACGGGGTGGGGTGGAAGGCATCTAGTAACAAAGAAGCAGCAGCTGGACTCACCACAGGTGAAAGAGCCTGATTTGCAACTATATAGACAATACGAAAGTGGACACAGAGAGATCCAGAACCCTGGCAAAATAAACATTGCCTGCTGAAATGGAAACAATGGCACACACACGACCTCATAAGAACCTCAGACCAAAACCCTAACTGGTGGTAGGCTATCTCATCCCCACGACACGTGGGACAATAAGAGATGGGCATTTCCCTCAAAGCACCATCCAGGGTAAAGGCTGGGAACCTAAGGAAGAGCTGACACCTGCTGGCAGCTGAGTGGTTTGAATCCTGGGGACAGTGCACACCAGCATATCTGGTTTAACAGGTTTGAATGGAGCCCAGAAGCCACTCTCCCCTTCCATCAGACCAGTTTGCTGAATGAACCAGAGCGAGGGTACTGACTGGTGGTGTAATTTCTAAAACTCTACCTTACATTTATTTTGCTTTATTTTAAGTCAAATATTTCACTCTAGCATAAATTCTCTTAATAATTCTGCTTCATTTAAATATTACTTTATTAGGGTTTATGACTGCTCTGCATGTTTTGAGACCCAGCTTATTAAATAATCCATTACTCCACAAACAATCCATATACCTTCTAATTCCTACCACATATCCACTCTATTTCCCATTCTGCCCTCTTAACTCTAACTCTCCATAGCTTTAAGCATGTAATTCTAACAACACCCCAACTTTACCCACCCATCTCCTTTCCTCTTCATTCTTTCCTCAGTTGAAAGTGATCTTGCTAAACATTGCCTGCATCCGCACTGGTCCTTCACCCAATAGTTACTGCATTGCCGGGTGACTCAGAAGTCGACTGTTACCTTTGCACACCGGGCCTGCCCAGCAGCAGTTCTTCTGCCTGGAGCACTGTAAATTATAACTAATGCCCTAACCCCCAGTCAGTCTATCCCACATGACACTATAAATCCCTCAACTGGAGAATGGAGCTATCATTAAAAACAAAAGCCTTCCCCACATGTACAAGTTCCACTGCGGAAATGCAAGAAACACGAGAAAGTGGAAATAGTGTCACCTCTATGGAAAATACCAATCCCACAGGAACAGATTCCAATGGCAGCGACTTGGAAGGAAGCCCACAAAGAGAATTAAAAAGAGTCATCATGAGAAAATTCAGTAAGAACAAAGGGGACACAAACCCCTGAATGATTCAAGGGGAATACAAATAAGCTGCTAAATGAATAAGGAAGTCAGTTTAGGATATGCGGTGGGGGAATATCAATCAAAACACTGAAAAAATATAACAAATCAAAGTTTTAAATATAAAAAAATAAATCTAAAATTGTGTAAGAACAAGGATGGAGTAAAACGAAGCTTCTTATTAGACCTCAAATTCTCATAAAAATAAACCACACACACACACACACACACACACGACACACACACACATTCATATAGTACATGGATTAGAAACCGTCTTGAAGGCAAGCATAGGTCCAGTGTTTCCAACAACATTAAACATCTGTCTTCAGCACATGAAGCCCTGCAGCAATGTCATCATCTCTGAGCTGCAAAGAAGCCCTTTGCCTGCAGGAATAAAATAATCTGCTCTCTGCTCGACAGAATCTTACTAGCCATGCACAGGGAAGGAGGGTGGGGAAGGTGAAATTACTGTCCTTTGCAGACAGAAAACTTTCTACTTGGAACAGAGATATGTCTGACTCATCAAGAGCATATGGAGGTTTAAGATCCTTAACTATAAACAGTAGGGTCCAGGCCTGGGTGGTCTGTGTTATGTCCAATAATATATAAATTGGCTTATCCTCAAAGTAAATATTTCCATTTTATTATTATGAGTCATGAAAATATTCAGTCTGTTAAAAGACAGAAACATTTTCAATCCAATCTCTTAGCAAAAGGTCTGTATTTTAAATTGATATTTGAGGACTCATTAAATGCATGAAGAGGTAAGTGACTTTACTGGAATCTCACAGGACCTCTAAATGAAGAGGAAAAGTGCCCAATGGGACAGAAACTGAGTGTGATGAAGATTGCTGTTATTTTCTATACACTGGTTAATAACAAGCATAAGGGATGGGATGAGACGAGAAACGCCACAGGTGCCACTCCTTGTCTCAGACGATCTCGTTACACTACAGAAGTCACCTAATGGTATTTCTAGATTGGTTATGTCTCTCACTTTCTTCAAATACCATATCATAGTGGCAGCTGATGTGTTTGAAAGTATTTAAATATTTTATCAAAGATGTTATTTATTTTCTGGAGATCTTCAGGGGAAGGGAAGAAGAATCAACTCTCTATTCATGTGGTGTATGATAAAATGGCTCTCAGTGCATCCAAACTATTCTCAATGAATGAAAAAAAAATCCAAAATTCTTCAAGGATGACGGGAACTTGGTCTGACTCGGGATTGTCTCCATAACTTCTGAATGAATTTGACAGATGATATTTAAGAGCCGTAAGAGCTATATCACAGAATATGAAGATGCAAAGATGGGGACAGACAAAGGTGGGCAGACATGCAGGATGGAGAGTCTTGGCTCCCAGCTGGATTTCTCACTACTGGTTTGCTAAATGAGCATTAAATATTATTTGCTCTGCTCTAATTTCTCCCTTCCAAAAGAGCTGGCCTCAGTGTGGAATATTCTCTCAATGGAACGTAGATGAATATTAGGAAATACTTTAGCTGCCTGGCTGTCTCCCAGGAAGCGCACATGGACACAAATGCTCGCTCATATCCTACTCATCCAGTTCTAAAAACTCTTGCTGAGGCCAAAAATATTTTTCTATATAAGTAAATGGTACTTCTTATCCTACCATATCTAGGTGGCAAGAATTTTAATCATACACATTAAGTAATTCTGTAGTACTGGTAATACAGGAATTCTAACAGATTTTATCATCTTACAACTGTAACATTTATTTTACTAGAATAGAATGGATAGAGAATAGTTATATTATTAGTACTGTAGAAGACAACATTTAGTTTGACTTGACATCTATACATTGTGCTACTAGAACTAAATATATTTAGTTAAATCTAAATAAAATCCAATTCCAGAAGTAAAAAAAGGTTTTAAGAAAATATATTTTTAAAGAGAAAGAATTTATGCTATTTAAAATTATTTTAGTTACAATATGAAAAACAGGGGAATATGAGAGTTTTCCTTCTTCCCCATCATAAGACATTACTTATTTGCAGAAATCAGCACAAAATACAGAAAACTTTTCATGTGTCACAAAATTTACAACTTTAAAAAGTATAACTTAAACACAGCTGATTGCCTTATGAAACAGTAGCTCACTTCCTGTGAGTAAACACGTTCCCTTCAGAGATATCTTAAAAGATGGTGATTTGAAATAGTGTTGTCATCCATACTTCTGCTCATTATGCAAAACTCTGATGCTTAATGTGCCGTTAAAATAACACAGTGGCAATAAGAATGTCTTTTTGAGACACGGTCTCATACTGTAGTGCATGCAAGCCTTCAACTCACTACATTAGCCCAAATTAGCCCTGAACTCATGGTGTGCCTTCTGACTCCACATCTTGGGTGCTAGAATTATAGGTGTGTGCACCAATGCAGCTAGAATCTTTTATCTTTCTTCCATCTTATAGGGAAAATTTATTTAATGAACTATGATTTTGTATGCTAATCAAAGCAAGCTCAACTATTTTGGAACACCAAGTTCTGATAGCAGATGGTCTCATACATAGTATAATATTCAGTCCTCTCTCTCTCTCTCTCTCTCTCTCTCTCTCTCTCTCTCTCTCTCTCTCTCT
>JAQHUG010000306.1:354460-365659 GCA_028555095.1 Dicrostonyx torquatus | reverse complement strand
TGCACCAAGAAGCTAGAGCTCTACTGCATCCCCTCAGGTGCTGTGAAGTCTCTTCTCAGAAAGGTATACAGAAATAGAGAAAGATAAAAGCCCAGAAGCAAAAGGTAGTCAGGATAATTTAAGTTCAGAAAAGCTGGCAAGAAACAAACTAAGGCTGGGCATTCATAACTAAAACTAAGCCTCTGTGTGTGATTTATCTGGGAGCTGGGTGGTGCCCCCTCCCTTCTGAAAAAGAGTAAAACACCCCACAACAGAGGAGAGAGAGATGCATGCAGACTGCAGGGAGGGAGGCAGGTGTAGTTTGGGCAATGGAGCTGAGAACTGACAGTGGAGAGGTGAATATGGGAACAATGCAAAGGCCATGTAGTATGTCACCTGATTTCCACCTGGGAGAGTGGCATCCATTAACTGGCTGAAGAAAGGCAAACAGCTGTGGAAAGGCCAGAGATGCGAAGTCCAGCTGGGGAAACGTCAGTCTGAGGAGCCATCAAGCAACCACATCACTAGATTATATGTGGCTTTGAAAGTTAGGAGACCAACATGACACAACACAGAGTAGGGATCATTAACGTAAAATGGAAATTAAATGCTCAGAAATGTGTAAGATTACCAAAAAGACAGCATCAACACTGAAAAACAGTGAGGTCCAAAGACAGAATCAAATATACATACATAAAGGATGATCAAAGAACCAAGACAATGAAGAGGCACTGGAGGAAGGACTAGAGGAAGAAAAGAATCAGGACTGAATCATTTCAGGAAAACTAAGGGAAAGGTTTACAGGAAAAGGAGGCGAAATTCCCTAGGTAACTGAAAATCCCTGTAAGAAAGACTAGTAAATAACCACTAGATTCAGAGGCAGGCTGTTTCTGAGGATCTTAGAGAAATTCAGAGGCTCATGGGGTGGAAATAAGATCACAGTGACTCCTAAGAATGACAAAAGGCAAATATGGGCAACCAATTTGAAAAATTCGGATGTTAAGAGACAGAAAAACGATTTAACAATAAAGAGAGAGAGAGAGAGAGAGAGAGAGAGAGAGAGAGAGAGAGAGAGAGAGAGAGAGAGAGAGAGAGAAACGAAATGTGGTGTCCGGAAAGAATGGGGAAAGAAATGGCTCTCTCTACTCACCCCCCTCACTTTCCTTTCTACACAGCCACACCTCTGACCACTGTTTCCTGAGGCTCCTGGCTCCTCTACAGACCATCTTCAGCACTAGCCTCCTGACCTTTTATGAATAAATTATTATTATGATTAAGTGACCTTAAGGGGCTTTTAAAATCCCACTTATGAGTGAAGCAACAACCACACTCCCTAGTGGAGACATCTGCAGTGAGCATCAGATTTATCCTAGGATCACGCCACTGCTTCATGATACTACATATCGCATGTCATATAATTTATGTACAAATATTTTCCCTTTCAACTATCAAAGCACAAGCCAAAAATATTTCCTGAGTAAAATCAATTTTGTGTGATTGGTACCATAAAAAATGTGGAAGAAAAAGAAAAAAGTCACAAAAAGAAACATAATCCATCTGAGAAAATACCAACATCCAAACTCCTAGTAGGTGCCCCAAGTAAATAAGGGGACTGAGTACAACTGTCTCACTAAGAAGGGGCATTGGCCTCTCACCACCCCCTTTCCAGAGAGACACTGATATATACAGCAACTAGATCCTGGTACCCTCCTTACACAGAACAGGCAAGTTTCCAGAATGCCTAAATGGAATCTCTAGGTAAGTTGCCTCTAGCTTTAAGCAGCACGTGCATACAAAGAGAATATGCTGACATGCTCCCTTCACGCTATGTGATGTTTAAAACAATGGAAGGTACTGGTTTAGTCTGCTGAACAATGAAGAGAATGGACTCAGGTTGGAGAGAACAAAACTGATACCCATGCTTTGTTTAAAGTAGTGCGATCCTTGGCACATTCCACAAACTCTCAAATTTCAATATCCTCAGCGTATGACTATGCTTTTTAAGCTGTGGTAAAGTTTAAACCTGGAACATTTACAAAGCAGCTAGCACAGACCCGTGCATGCAATAAGCACTCAGTAAATATTATCTAGCTGATATAACTGTTATCAAAATCACAGCATCCGAGGTCTTTCTCAGCCATAAAAAAGGCACTTGGCTTCACTGAAGTCCCAGGAGGTGCAGACTGACACTAGGTACAACGTAAACCACAGAGGTACACATTAGCGTATGATTCTTTTGAAGATGATAAAAGATTCGCGAATCCATCACTTGCTTAACTGTGTCCAAAAGAACTTTCATTTCACTTACATGACCAGAAAGCAAGCTTTGGGCACCATTCTGCAGGAAAACTATTACAAACATAATAAAAGTACAGATAAGTCCTTATCAGGGCTTATAGCACTTTTACATTAATATGCACTCTCAATAAACTCAGGCACAGAATCAAAGTATGAATGCTGGAAGTACAAAGCTGACTCATCTTAGAGATGGGGGTGTCAGGTCCTCCCACAGGCAAGACTGACAGAGAAAGAGAGGGGAAAGGAGGTGCTTGGGAGAGACATGCAAATTAAAGAAAAGGCTCAACAGCAAGATGAGAGAACAGAATGAGATGGGAACTTCAGAAACAGGACTGGATCAAGAGCTCAAGGTCAGAGGTGCACACTCAGAAGTGACTCTCGGCAGTGACAGTTAACCGCGGGACTTATGCTGGAAAAGAGTTCTTTTTCCTAGAACAGAGCTCTCTTCAGTGAATAGAACGGTAGCTACCTGATTCATGACTGAACGAAAAAACTAAGTGAGGCCAAGCAGAGTCCCAACAGGAGGGCGGCAGCGGCCGAAGTCTAGAGACACAGTTCCATCTCTAGTCGAGCTCGCTCATGACAACAGCTGTTAGAAATTCCAACTTCTTATGGGAAAGTTTCCTATTTCAGCCACTATTTATTAGTTCTGCGACAATTTGATATGGAAGATAAGAATGTAGAAGCGTACTCTACAGCAACCATTCTTTAGAAAGTTCTAGTCCAGAGCTTTAAGAAGCAACAGGCCATGGTGCTTTATAAAGCTGTCTAAAGACCCAGCCAATTACTTTTCAACAAAGTGAACTTTCCTACAGAACAAACAAAAAGCTGATATACAGAACACTTAGCAAAAACTAACCGGCCACAGAGCTGGAAGACTCAATGACAACTGACTATATTAGTGAGCTTAAAGCTGGATGCACAATGTACAGATGAGCCAGAGTTCTTTAATTCTTTTAAAAAGCTACTTTTTTTTTTTAACCATTTAATTATTTAGTGTGTGCACTTGTGGAAGACAGAGGACAACTTTTGGACGCGATGTTTCTCTTTTCCCATGTAGGACCCAGGAACTGAATTCAGGACATCAGACTCGGTGACAAGTTCCTTTACCTGCTGAGCCGCCTCCCTGAACACACAGCTACTACTGACAAACCCATGTGGAAACAGGCATATATATCCTATTAAGCTATGGTTCCTGATAAAAACCGGAAATATCACAAATGTATGCCAATGTAGCTTTTTCTGTAAAAACATACCATGAGTAATAGATAAGGCAAGAGTAACATAAATTACTTCAGTTCTGAATGCTTTCATGTCGCGTCTGTCACCTTAAAATGACATGGTGGATAATATTAGGTGTCCAGCAAATACAGATGTCTTATCTAAACACCTTACCAGGAAGTTTACCAATAATAATCAACTGTGAAAGGGGCATGTTTAATACCTGGGAACAAACAGAATTCAACAGCACTGTGCTTCTGATATGGGAACGCAAGCTTCTGTGACCCATCACAGAAATCAAACATCCGTCACCTGATCATTAGCATCAGTCTCATCTGGCCTGGGACTGAGTCCCAGATCATTGAGGATTACATACATCCATGTCACAGCCAGAGCACATGGAGCAGCTGGGACTTCCCCTCACAGGAAGATCCAAAGCTGTGTTCTTCTCCCTTTATTCTGCATTTTCAGAAGACAGAGATCTGGAAACAGGTGCCACTTCGTCATCAAGGCGTGAGCAGTACCAAGAGGCGCTGGGGTGGACAAAGGTAAAACCTGAAGGAAACTCATTTTTTCCTTCTTCTGGGAGGAAGGGCAGAAGGCTAACGCTCAGAACTTAAAGCATCTTCCACTTCGGCTAGCTCATCTCACGAGAAAACACCTCCCTGAATCAGTGACTCAGGCACACTCCAGAAACAGTCTGCATTTGAAATGGCTTGGTGGGTAAGAGTGTCTGACACCAAACTCAACAACCAGAATTTGATACCAGAACCCACATGGTGAGGAGAGAACCAATTGCTGCAAGCTGTCCTCGGACCTTTGCTTTCTCTACAGGGCATTTCTACACTTCTCAACATGGATGGGACACGAGCAAACACACTCACTCTCTGTCTGTCTGACTGTCTGTCTGTCTCTCCTCCTCTCCTCCTCCCTCTTTCTCTGTCTCCCCCTCAATAAATAAATTTAAGTAAAACAAGACTATGGTAGAAAATATTCATATTGCTTTGACTTTCATCTGGATTTGGGTACAGGCGGTACAAGCCCAGTCACTGACAATACAGAGAATTAAAAATGTATCTCCAAACATGTATATTCACGTGAAGTTTTACAGGTATATGAGAAAAATTCAAACATTTGTATTTTGTTGTGCAGTTTCTATACAGATTGGGGCATGCTGTTAGTGTAATTTTTCTACGCTTTTCCATTCATTTCAAATTTTATAAATGCCAAGTAGCTTGGCTACTCTTTACTGAACTCTTCCCTGGTGAACAGAAGACAGCAGACACTGCTGCGCAGGAAGGCCGGCATCAGCACGAGCTGCAGTTGACAAGGCGTCAAGCTCCCTGTAGCGCCAGCTGTCAAAGGATGGTTTGATTCCCAGGACTGAGTGGCATAGGGCAGGTGTGGCGGGAAGACAGGGAAGGGGGAAATTGTGTAGTTACACTCTCAAGAAATAAGAAAATTATTTTAAATAACAAAATACACAGATCCTCACCATTTTTTTTTCCTGGAGAGCCACCACATGATCCCTCCCATGACCTGCCTGCCACACTCTCCCTTTTCAAATCGCTGTTTTGCTGTTAAAGAACCTCTCTAAAAGGAAATTAACAACTTGGAGAACATTATAGCCTAAAGGAAGAACTTTTAACTTCTAAAGGTGCATATATACAAATTTTTAAGTGTTTTTGTATGTTTTTAACTGATGGTTTAAAAAAATCGAACCTTATATTTAAATGCCTTTATGCTGGCTGGCTGGCTGGATAGATGATAGATTAGATAGACAGACAGACAGGCAGACAGATAATATACATACATGCATGCATACATACACACTGTATAGTGTGTCCTTATATGGATATAAGATTATTTACAACCTGTGTACTGTAGCACAGTCCTAAGCAATCCATGGATTAAGTGCCGTGACAAGTCCAAGCTTTACCAGCTGCATGCCTAAGCAAACTGCTCAACTCACTGGCCCCACAGAGGCAGTGGGAAGAATATCCAGCTAGTATTCATCAACTTGTGACCAAGTTACGTCACTCTGTGACATTGTGTTTAATTAAAGAAATGACACTGTTTACTTGCTCTTAAAGAGTAGCAGTTTTCTTTATACACAGATGCCTGGAGATGAAAATGAAGCAAGAAATTCCTGGTTAAGCACTGCTCCTGTTTTTATTTCTGTAAACAGGATCGAGTGCTAGATGCTTCACTTTGTGCTTTTGCTGATTCTTTCCTTCATGTTATCAACTAAAAGAAAATGTTCTCCCACACAGCTATGAAAACATCCTGATCCTAAATCTGGTAGAGTGATTCATGCCTGTAACCCTTACAGTGAGGAGGCTGACACAGGAGAGTGGCTCTGAGTTTGAGGCCTACTTAAGTTACGCAGGGCATTCCAGGCCATTTCAGGCTACAGAGTAGACACAGCCAGAGCAAAGTGGTGTATGTGGTGACGCCTTTGTTTTCAAAGACTTCTGCTGCTTTACCCACGAGTATGTGCCTGAACAGACACAGTGTGTGGGACACGAGAGAACATTCTATCTGTTCTTCCTCATGGGTCCTGCTCAGCCAGCACTGAGAGCAGCAGACCATGCCCTCGGGCACAGCTGTGACAAATGTTCATACTGATGAGGCAGTGGGACGCAGGAAACACGACTCAGGAATGCCCGTTGGTACATTTGAAGAGCATCCTTCCAAAGCACCGTCAAAATATGCTGCTACATCCTTTGTATTTGCATTTTCACGGGAATCCACAGCAGATAGGATCGATAGGATCCAGATGCCTGCATAAGTCAGGCAGTTGTATTAAAAAAAAAAAAAAAAAGAACAAAAGCTACAACTACCAATTATTACTTTTCCTCTACCCAGACATCTAAAGCACTCCAGGATTCCATTTTAACATAAACCTATGGAAAATCCCAACCATCATATAAGGTAATGTATGCAAAGAAATACTTAAAAACCTACTAAGAGTCATGTGAAGGTGAAGTATTTCATTCAGCAGTTAGGCAAGCATAGTTTTTAATATCAGAATCAGTGTTCTAGTTTTTTTTTAAATAAATTCACACATCAGAGACATCAGAAAAAAATTATGAAATTATTGTCTCAAGTTCTTTCTTTAAAAAGAAAAATCACATGAGTACATTTTATCTTTACTGAGATGGATCTCAGTTTCCCCTTTCCAATTTAGACACCAGGACAAAAACACAATGATTCACTGGTACATAAACGTCCCTTTATCCTCTTGCCAGAAGACATTAACGATTAAAAGGAGACCTGAGGACAATATCATTTTATATTGAATTATCCAATTTTATGCAATTAGCTTTAAAATACTAACAATAAATTGAATAAGTATGTCCACAAATACCTGTGTTTATATTAAAATGCCATTGGACTTGCCAAATGCTGTGTAAAATAACTATTCATTCCCAGCACAAGCCAGGGTACAGAAAAGCACAGACATTGTTTTGTTTGGTTGCAGTGCTTTCTAAAGGGCTATATTTTTACCATTCAGCAATCCCCTCGTTGGGTTATCCAAACGAACTTCTGCCAAGAACACTATGAATTCAATGACAGGACTTCTTTGGGGAGAAAAATAGCCCCCTTTCCTCAGAAAATTGAAAGTGTTTATCTTGGCCCTCAAACCTTGTATTGAGCCTTCTGGAAAATATGCTAAACCACTGTTTTTAGCTCAGACATTCATAACCGAAGCAAGAACAGTTCTGCAGCTCTGCACCAAAACACATATTTATAGTGGATTTCCCCTCTACACCAAAATCCTAGGCTGACGGCAGCACTGTTCAAAATACAATTTCCAGGGCCAGGCAACAATCTGGGTATTTATCCGTGCATTCAATATGCAACTTGCTGCTAAGCCTCACAGATTTCTTATGGATAAGAAATGCTAAACATTAAGCATACTTGTTACCCTGAACTGTCACTCTGAGAAGGACTGTTTCCTTTTATGTGCTGTTAAGATTTTCACAAGAATAAAATTTATGTCACACTGTACTTTACTCCCGTGCATGACAATAGAGATTGTTTTCCTAACGGTGCAACATTTTGGAATTTATTTTCCTGATAGTCATGCTACATCATCAGGCTAATCAGAACCCAGGGTTTAAAGGAGATTTTGATTTTGTTTTTCTTACAGTGTTGTCCTAACATCTATGACACAATTATAGTCTGAAGAAACTGATTAAATGAACTGTTCACGATTTCTAATTCAGCCCCCAAATCAGAGCTCTCAGAACACAGGAAACCGTGTGCTACAAAGCACAGCAGCAGCTCAAATAAAGCAGGAATCAAAAATTTAAAAACTCAGGCTGGGTGTGTGAATCGGTGCCAAGGCCCTGGGCTCAATCAAAGCAAAGGAAGAAAGAAAAAGGAAAGGAGACAGGACACATTTCCCAAAGTCATCAGAAAGCTCTGATACTTTCTACCACTAAGATCTGATATAAAGCCCCACGCAGCTCTCTATCAGCTCTCTGACGAGGAAGTGCTCCCAGGAGCTTTGTGACTTTGTCCCTATCCGCTAGCCTGGTAACAGCAGCAGCAGAATTTCCTATTATCTTAGAACATTTTTTGAAAAGCAAAAACAATTACCATATTAGCTTTATCAAATATTTACTAGGATGTTCTGGCAAGAAATCCCTACTTTAAATTACTGGTATGGCTTAATTTATTAGAAAATGATAAATATATCTATCAAAGGCATCTTAAAGTATGCCACTGCCTTTGTCAAATAGGTGCAAGAGTTAAAAGACCAGACATTCTGCAAAGTCAATAAAGAATTATCTGAAGGAGCATCGTTAGAGGGCTATGATCAATAGTGTATTATATGACTGAAAGTGGAGACCAGGAAGGAGTGGACTCGCCCAATGAAGAATCATTTCTTCTCCCTCTCCCCAAAGTTGGGGTCACTCTATGTAGCACTGGCTGTCGGGAACTCAATGTAGACCAGGCTGGCTTTGGATTCACAGAGACCCTCCTGCCCGTCTCCCTACTGCAGGGATTAAGAGTGTACATAGGAAGGCGGCAGACACCCTTTGCCATTCACATGTGAACCAACTTAACACTCTTCCTGGAACCTTGTTTCTCCTCTTCCTGTTTTCTAACAAAGAAGCAGAATTTACCTCTTAAACTCTTGGGGTTGGGTGGGCAAGATTCTATGCTAATTACTGGAAATAATGACTTGGAGGATACTTTAGAATCATAGTTGGAAGGAATTTTATACTATTTTGATATTGAAATAAATTGGTGAACAGACCATACCTGAAGAAGAACATGTACATGGCCGCTGTGATGCAGAACAAAAGGACCTGCAACGAGGAGGAAAAGAGTTATTTGCAAAAGGTACTGACATCATCACTGCTGTGACTGACAAAAGCAAAACATCCACTATTACACCTCAGGCCTGGTCCAATGAAGGGGCACAGAGGCTGCCATCCCATCTCAATGTACCTCAACATACAACATTCTGTAATATACTTATCAAAGACACTGCTATAAGTACCACTTCTCAAATACATGGCATCAAGGCAATAATGAACTTGTAAGTATATGTAAGCATACTATATACATGTAGAGTGTGTATGTATACATACATAAATCATCACTCAGTATCTATGAAAGACTTGTTTTAAAAAAAAATCCAGCCAACTAACCCACATATACCCAAACCCATAAATGATCAAATCTCTCATATAAAATGGCATTGTATTTGTATATGAATTACATAAATTTCTCTCACATTTTATATCATTTCCAGATTACCTATAATAAGCCGTAAAACATGTATATTCAATCTATACAGTTACTAGACTGTGTTGTTTAGGGATTATTAAGGAAAAGGTTACATATGTTCAATGGAGTTAACAAATTTTATGAATATTTCAACCAGCAGTTGCATGGAAAGGGGACAGTGATAAGGTCATAAGGTCAGCTGTATACACAAAACTAATAGCAAACTTTTATACACAGAGGATTCATACAGACTGGATGGGTGGCAAAGGCTTCAACCACGAACACCTTTACAACCTGCCTAGTAGAACCCAGACTTTCAAACCGTGGGTGGGGACTACATTATTTCATGTGAGGCAATAGTAAAAGCTTCCTGAATGTGTAACCACTAATATTTAATTCTAAACCAAATATACTTTAAATCCAAGATGTTTCTGGCAGGACTTGGCCAGGTTAATTCTGAAAAAGTCTTCTAATATTTTCCTACCTTCACACACGTATGAATCAAATCAGTATATTTCTCTTACACTGTGTAAAAGTACTTAACTTTGAAAATTCCCCTTGAGTTCCTAACTTCAGTTTCCTAATACTCATTCAGCGAATTTTGTCTTAGGATAAGAATTGAATATCCAATAAATTCTAAAATGATCCCAAACACACTTTCTGCCACTTTCTATGCATTTATACAAAACAAACCATCATAGCTGAGGGTTATAAAATCAAAATACTGATTAACTGAAAATTTTGATATGCTCTATGCCCTGTAATATTAAAAATTCAGTCAAAATTTATTTTTTGTATAAAAATAAGCAAGTCTATCCATCAGTATACAAACTTTCTTTTGTCTTTAGTAAAGATCCAAGTTCTATGCATACCCAAGAACTGTTCTTAAATATATTTCTTTATAATTTCCAATCAGTAAACATTTGACTTATGTCTCTTTATTATACATGCACCTATAGAAACCTTTCTGCAAACATTTCTCAGGAGAAAGGCACTCACAAGTGGAAAAGTCTAAGATGCTCTGAAAAATTAACTCAAATTTTAATTTCCCTATTATTCTATATCCCCTTTGGACAATTATAGCTTTCCTAGACAATCAGCATTTGCTCCATGCCCTGCATCAGTCAATGTCCTTCTGAAGCACAATTAATAAATGCTCAGGAAACTGATATGGGGTTCAAGATGATGACATGAAAAGCAAAGCAGCCAACCACTGGCTCTTACCTCGACCTCAGTGCAAAAATGGCGATCCTGCCTCCAGGATCTGTGACAGAGAGCTGTCTCCTCCCATCTTATAATCCTCTCTAGTTCTGGGATTAAAGGTGTGCACCACTACCACTGGTTTCTATGGCAAGCTAGTGTGGCTACTTCAATTAAAGATGTGTGTTATTGCTGCCTGGGTCAATAAAGCTGGAGAGTGTGTTTTACTTTTCTGATTGTCAGGCAAGTTTTATTTATTAAAATACAAGTGAAATGCCACTACACCTCCTGACAGATTCTAGTCCAGCAGAATGGTCCCCATAAAGTGTCCCTACCTTCTCAAACTTCACAAAAGAAATTATCTAGACTCTGTCTCGCTTGCTCTTCTCTTTTCCCCTCCTCTCTCCCTCTCTCATAACTAGATTTTGTACCAATAAATTAAAACTACTCATGATAATCACCCAAAAATAATTTTTCTTCCAAATAATATGGGTGATACTCTGGAACTCAAGCTTAGGAGTTAGACAGATCTAGGTTTGAATGTGTTTTGTGAAATGAGGTATTTCCTAGGATTTTCCAAGGCTGATCTATAACTAAGAATAGTATCTCACTTAGGTTAACAGGGAGAATCAATAAGAAGATGCTTGTAAAAGTGCCAGGCATTCAATAAACTGCTAATATTGGTCCTCACAAAAGTGATCTCTGTATAAAATCCAAGACCAGAAACATCAGTGCATCTTTGAAGAAAAGAAG
>JAQHUG010000306.1:331190-353040 GCA_028555095.1 Dicrostonyx torquatus | reverse complement strand
CCCAACAAAATTCTTCATAGAACTTGAGAGAATAATAATTAATTTTATATGGAAGAATAGAAAGTCCAGGATAGCCAAAACAATCCTATACAACAAAGGAACTTCTGGAGGCATTACCATCCCTGACTTCCCAACCATTTCACAAATATTGTGCAATTTAAACAAGATCTTGAAGTTGCTATTTTAGTAGGGTTTTTTAATGTTATACTGCATGTGGCACTGCAATATAGATGGACTGCAAAAACAATATTCTAAGTTAAAAGAGGCCAGAAACTGAAGACTATATATTATCCATTTTCCATATGTAATTCCAAAATACGCAAACCTATTTACAGAAAATAGAATAGGCACTGCCTAAAGTTAGGGGATTAAATGGTGAGGGAAAGAGGCAAAGTTCTGGAAGAAATAAAAAAGGTTCTAAAATTAGATTAAGAATGGTAGCATATACAAACAACTCTGCAAATATATCAAAAAGTCATGGCAAATTTTATACAATACATTCTACATTGCAAAACAGCTGTTAAACATATCAGAAAAGCAGCGTACACAGAGTGAGAACATAACTCAAATACAGTGATAAAATGCAAATCAAGGATGAATGTGGGCATACATGTATTATACATGCACATATGTAAAGTCTGAGGGGTCGAACACACTGAGCTCTACACATTAGGCCAGCACTGTACCCTCCAGCTACCTTTCCAACCCAACCACTGAGGCTGTCCCTTTGCTGCCACACATACTTTGCCTACTTTGGCCTGAGCTGTTGGTATTCTAAGATTTTTTTTTCTATTTTTGAAACTAAATGTATGTTTACATGGAAATGTGCAATTAATTTGAATACTACCACAAAAACTATGAGTGGTTAAGCAATTTCATAACGCCGTATTCAAAGGCAGTGATATATGGAGTGTAGCAGAAACAAGTGAACAACACTCTTATGCCTAGCAAGACTTTGCAGGGAGGGACGAGTTTCAAGTCATTTATTCCTGCTAAGAAAACTTTCAAGGGAAAATGTATTACTGCCATCTTTGCTGATAAAACAATCAGAAAAGTATGTTTCTCAAGTCAGTAACATAGAAATAAAGTCATACTATATTAATCTCTATAATAGCCAGGGAAGAAAAAAAGTAGATGTT
Source organism: Dicrostonyx torquatus (assembly GCA_028555095.1). NCBI lineage: Eukaryota > Metazoa > Chordata > Mammalia > Rodentia > Cricetidae > Dicrostonyx > Dicrostonyx torquatus. The sequence goes on along the minus strand of JAQHUG010000306.1, from coordinate 351,901 downwards.
GTCCAATGTGAACTTGGCCTACAGAAATGCTGTTTTACCCATCGGAGTCTCGTAGAGCTAAAACACCTCTTCTGGGGTCATTTTAAAGTCTATTAGACCCCATCGGTGGTCCATTTAACTACTTCCTACCACTCAACTCTACTGCTTTTCTTTAACACAGTGAAAGGTTCTTTGTCCCTGATCCCAGTGCCTCTGCCCCCTCGTCTTGAGCAGACCTTTGGTTCCCCGCCTGCAAGCATCAAGTCTATACTCCTCATATTAACACTGTCTCTTTTTCTATTCTGGAAAAGAAACAAATTCCCTCTTACCACATCTGTACTTCATTCATATTTTAGTAAAATATCTACCCATTCATTCAACCAAATTTGCTCTGGTTTCATGTCTCCTGTACTTGGTAAGTCAGCAAATGGAAAGAAGAGTCACCAAGGCAACCTCTAGCTTCTCAACCCTCATGATCCCAAGTGAAGCAACATACACAGATCCCAAGTTCATATTCTCTGAATACCAGCATACAAGAACATACAAAATCCCTCAACGTTTCTTACTGCACTAAAGGACTCCTCCTGGCAAGCACGTGAAGACTCACAAAGCACTCCAAGAGGATATTAGAGGCAGACATGTTTATCCTTTATCTTGCAGACATCACTAACCAAGACACTTACGCGATGTAATTAGGCAATGGTTTTTGAGGTTTTCTATGTAAACTATCTCTCCTGGAACTATTGAACTATAAAGTTAGGGTGAAGATAGGCTCAGGGTTAGAGTGCTTGATGGATATACGTAAGACACTGAAGACCCTGGGTTCAATCCTAGCTTCTAGGTGATGGTGTCACCCACAAAATCCTAGGGGACAAAAAATCCTTAGTTAACTGAGTATGTGAACAGATTCTTGTTATATGAAGGTTTCTGACAGTTTTTACATACACCTTCAAAGTCATCAGAGACTAACAACACATTTGCTTTCAAGTTCCCCAGCTGTAGAAACAGTTAGGGTAGATAGTGTCTACAAGTACACTATCCTGGATACTCTGGCTGCTAGGAGTAAGGAAATCAGCTTGTCTCACCTGTAAGAACTTAACCGCCTAAAGTATATAATCAGAAAATTTCAACATCCAGTAACTAATCACACCTGGAGGTCACTGTACTTATTATAACAACGTTCTAATTGGGCTAGAAACTTTAAAAATAATAAACAATTTATAACAAATCACTGAGATAATAGATAAAAATTACATATGGTGAGACTTTATGAACATAGCTTCCAACATTTGTAGAGAACAAGGACTATATGGGAGGGCTTGATATGCGGGAAGGGGGAAGAGGGAAATGATGTAACTATACTATAATCTCAATCATAAAAGAAAAAAATTACATACGGGGAAATTTCAGCTTTATTAAAACCTTTTAAAAAGCTTAATATTGAGTTAAACAGCATGTCAAATGAATCGGCTCAACAAAGAAACTGTTCACCACCATCTACCGCCAGAACCAGGGCTGATGCACAGCCATTATCATCAACATCAGCAGCACCTTGTCCACATCTCTGTTAACATCAGCAGGAGACAGCATGATGAAGACAAGATTAGCTAATGAGCTCCATTTAAACTATCAAGATACTCAGCTGCTTCTTTTGCTTCCTCATACCAGGTTCTCGCTATTAATTGGTCATTATGAGCCATTAAAGCGCAATTTGATGCAAATAAGTAAGGAAACAAATACAAAAAGGAGAGTAAAACATCAAAATTAACTGTAAAGTAAGAGGCTTAAGAAAATAGGTCCTAAGCTTGAAAGCAAATAGACAGGACCACAGAGTAGGAGAACGGGGAGTTGGTGGATGTTTTGCTGTTCACTGGCGAGCGTGAAACTATTTTCTCTAATTGTCACAGCAGCCCTTTAATGTAGGCTTAGTGACTGTCATTTTAATTATGAAGCTACTAGATTTAAAAGACAACTACTTAGCTAAAATTACAGAATATGTATGCGGCTGAACTAAAACTCTATATAACATCAAGCATAAGACATTCAAGTATAGCGCTTTGCCTGTAGAAAATAGTATGACTAATGCTGGTCTAAGGGCCATGGCACTTCAAAAGTAGAAATAATTACTGTCACTCTATTAAATGAAATAATGTTGCCAGTTTCTTACTGATAAGGCATGAAGGACGATCTTTAGAGTTCGGTATAACAATTATGAAGATGACAGCATAACCCCCACATTATTCATTGCCCTGTTACAGAAAGGTCACACTGTCACAGGTTAAACACGTGGCATATGTACTTTCACGTAATTTTAGAAGAGCTCTGTAATGCAGGGATTCTCGTTACCCATTCAGACTCCCCGCTCAGAGACACAGAGGAACACTGGGGATTCGGCTGGAGTTTGAAGCCATGCGAGATCCTGAGGCTCATGAGCTGCCATGCATTTCTCACATGCTTTTGAAAATCTCATTAAAAGTTTACAGCTTTTAAGCCTTTCATTCCAATCAATTATGAAACCTATTATTTTCATGCATAGAAAATAATGCAGTAAGTGAAAGCAGCCTCTATCAAGTAGCTTATTACTTAAAGAAGGAACAAGATTTAAGAAAAATGAAGGTGACGAAAAAATTCCATAACCTTATATAAAATACTTGTTCCAAAGAAGAAAATCAGGTCTAAGAAATAAAACTTCTTTAGTTTCTAAACTAAGCAATGTAAGCATTACACGGTACAGCTAAAAATCTCATTTATTTACATCTATCAAGTCTGAGAGCCAGCAGTGTTCCGTGTGCCTGTGTAGTGATGTAAAGGTCCATTCCTTATCCTACTGTGACCAAACATGAAGTTTATCCATTCAGAAAATATAAATCAACAAAACCCTACATCATTCATCACACAGAAGGATGGGAAGAAAGCAGAGGAGCAGGTTTCTACACAATATCAGAGCCAAGTTACAGCCGAAACAGTATTATGTCTTTCAGCGGCAAAGTGGACGGCCCACCTTCCTTGACACAGACAGCAAGCCCCATTAATTCCATTCTTTCCCTCCCCTGCCTGGAATTCCCATGAACCAGTAAGAGCCAGCGGGAGGGTGATTTTCCCTTAGATACATTACAAAAGTTAAGTATGAGTTTCTAGATTACTTTTTAAAAAAATCCACAGAAGGGCAATTCAGGTTTTTGCCATTTGACAATGAGGAGAAAGACCACCAGAGAGAGGGTTTCTGTTCCCTAAGTTAGTCAATACACCGGCAATCACTCCTATTTCACCAACCACACTGTACTACAGACAGGACACTAGATGCGCTATAGCTGAGCGCCACATGTTTTGATGTCCTCTAAGAATCAACTTAATTCCGATAAACTGTCCAGGACATGTTCCAAACAGAGTATATTGGCATGTGACTCGGGAGTCAGAATGCAATATCACCTTGCCCAGACTGTCCCAGGCCATGTTCACACCACCCGCTAGATCCTTGGACATATGAATGTTCCAGAATCCACCTCCATCTTTCTGTAATTGCACACAGCACTGCTCATATCTGGTTTGGTTCTGATTCTGTCCCAGATGCAGAGTTCTTTCTGTATACTTTGTTCCCTCTAGTTACCACTTCTTTAGACAGGAAACTAGTCATCCTCTAATGAGCACAAAATAAGTCTCAGAGCACAGTGAGTTCATGTTTGAATTTGGGTTCAGATGAGCTAAGGGACTGTCTCAACTCGATCTACTATGGAACTCAGATGTTTAACAATATCTCCCAAAATCAAGCCCCCTACACGTGGGTGTTCCTCTAAATGTCCACACGTGTTATGGAAAGGAAACGACAGACCAGGCTTCTGAGCTATGCTGGGTGACTCAAAGAAATCATCACTTATTTATCCCCCTCCCGACTGCTCTTCTCCAATTAACAACACAACATCATCAATTTTCATACTAAAAGATATGATGATCTGAATGATTTTTCAATAGCCCATTAAAGAGGATTTATAAATAAGACAGTATACAAAGTCACCATGGATGTTTCTGAAAATTCAAAGCCAGCCCTATTGGATTTCTAGCAGCTTTCAGACAATAAGAAGAATCTTGACTATTTACCAACCCTTGTTTCAGTAGTGAAAACAACTTAATAATCAAAGAAAAACAATGTAGTTCAAGTGCAAAATCAAGTTTATCTACCACTAGATAAACCACTCTTCCTAATTCCAAATCCAGACAGGAGGTGACCTTTGGCTTCCACTGAGTATGCCAGCTACCTGTGGTCAAGAGCGTCTGTGAATGCAGTGTGAGCCTTCCTAACAAGTGATCTGGCCAAGGTGACCTAAAATGAAGCTAACAAGGGGGTGGATTTCTGCCTATACTCAAAAGCAAAACTCCAGCACTGACATCTGGAGATATTGGTACAAAAAGCACACTAAAAGTATTAATATTACATACATATAATATATGTATTTGTGTGTGTCAATGAAATAAGCAGTTACACACAGTTGGTCCTCATTATTCTGCACCAAAGGGAAGCATTCCTTGAATTTCTGAATACATTCAAAACAATGTACACACAAATCTAGGTATAACCCAGCCTTCCTTGTCTTTTCATGAGGCTTGAATCTAAAAGGATGGGGAAGTTTTAAGTTCAAAAATAGTTTCATCTTCTCTTTTAGCTCCTTTGTTGTATTCATATCCAAGAAGCATCAACTCCAGTAAAACTGTCAGACAATTTTTTTTATTCTCTATGCTTAGTTTTTCTCCTGAAGATATCACTAAAAGATAAAGTAGAATTCAAGCTGGGGGTGTAGCATAAAACCCAGCACTTCGTAAATCAAGCCTGTTGACATAGGTTTGAGTTACTAATACTTGGAGGTGGAGGCAGGAGGGTCATAAGTTTAAAGTCATACAGCAAGTCTGGACTACACAAGACCACTGAGTGTAAGATGAAGAGAACTGGGCAAAGATGTCAGGAGTTCGAGGCCAGCCTAGCCTAATGCTGTAGGATATCGCTAGGACATGTGACACCATGTCTCCATACACCAAGTGTGAATGAGATGAACAAGTGGTGTACCGACAGAGCAGAACAATTCACATAACCCCCTGGGAAGATAATTGCAGTCATAGAGTACAATTCTCACCAATCAATCTGTTCAACATCAAAAGCAATTTGAAACTGATATGGCCTGGACTTCTCGGTCTTCAAAATTTAATTGGTAACAGTAAACCAGACTAATTGGGAAACTGGAAACTTCTGAAGAGCATTTCTAAATGTGTTCTTTTTAATGCATTAAATATAGAGTATGGCAAAAGTGAGGCAGATGGAGATGTTAGCCAAATTTTCACATGGAAATTCTGTCTCTAACAACAAATAGTCTGATTAATATTTGAATGGAAAATGCCTCTAAGGAAGGCAGGTGGCTACTGGTACACACTGCTTCAGTGTCTGAGCTATCTTGAGCATACATTTCCCTTGCATTAATCAAGTTAGGAGCCAAAGCATAAATGGGTATTTTGCAGAAGCATGATTTCGTTCTTTTTTTTTTTTAATCAGATTTAAAAAAAAAAAAAAACTAAGAAGTCGTTAAGTATGCCGCTGTAAAAACCTCATTAGAACACCAACCTTTGTGTGCTATGAAAACCACCAAAGAAAAATCCAACTCTCCAATGGTGTACTAACTGCCTAGAAGCAGGCGAGCAGGAAGCTGTATGGAAAGGTGTCCCGTCGTCACAATACAGCGGCACACGCTCTTGTTGCGGACTGTTATGTAACTAAAGCATAACACATAGCAGAGCAGTTGATTTCTACAGGCAAGTGTCAACAGGAAGCTACCACATGACTATTTAATTTCTGTGGACATGTGTAAATGAGACTAATGATGAACATGTAGACACAGTCAGTGATCAAGATGTAAATAAAACTGGTGTCAATCATTTCTTTTTCAGAATGATTCTGTTCTTCCCCAGAGATACTAAATTCACCCCTGAGTGAGACTGGCTGTATTTGCATATAGGGCCTTAAAAGGATCTTAGGGTCAAATAAGACAAATAGGCTCTTAGGGTCTTTCATGAGTTAGTGTCTTTACAAGACGAGGACATACCAAAAGGTCTAGTCTGGTACTGTCAGTCCCCTCTCTCTCCTCCCCTTCTTTTCTCCTCTCCTCTCCTCTCCTCTCCTCTCCTCTCCTCTCCTCTCCTCTCCTCTCCTCCCTCCCTCCCTCCCTCTCCCTCTCTCTCTCTCTCTCCCCCCCCACATACTTAGACAAAACATGTAAGGAAACATTAAGAAAGTTGCTACAAAGCCAGGAAGGTGACTCAACAGGTCAAAGCACTCACTTCACGAGGCTGGTGGCCTGAGTTCAGCCCCAATGGAACTCAAGGTGATGGGGGACAACTGGCTCCTGAGAGTTTTACGCTGACTGATGTGGGATCTCTGTCAGCCAATGATCTTTAAGAGGTAGGACCAGGTTAGGGAAAGATATTTTGGGTGCCCAGAGAAAAACCTGGCCCAGGGTTCCCTCTATCTCTATGCTAAGGTTGGATTTACCGTTCCTGTCTCATGAGTTTGCCCCTTATAATAAAACATATATAATTGGCTTATCTTGGCATAGTCTGGAATTCTTTACCCACATCATTCAACAGCTGGCACAAAACATGGGGCTTGGGGATTCAGGTCCTCATGATCATAGCCAGCTGCCGCCAGGCTCTACATGATACACTTGGGTGTTTGGGTATTCTTGCCCACAGCTTCAGCCAATTACCTGGCACTGCAGGTCTGCAGCAGCAGCCTCTGGCCTGAGTAGCATCTCGGAGCTTCCCTGGCACATGCTGATGCCACCCAGTTAGGGATCTCTGCAGAGCACACATTCTGCGACTTGCACTGACACAAGGCTCTGGCTTTTCTCTTTATCCTGGTTCCACCTCTTCTTGTATTATATATTTCTACCTCTCAGTTAGATACTTATACGTTGTTTACATTTAGAGGTCATTGTCCTCATTTATTGCAGAGCTGTTTACAGATTGTTTAATATTCTGATATAAAGTCTTAGTCTTTAAGTTATACAGGTATTAAGTATTATAGGTCAATAGTTATTCATCTTAGTTATACATATAGTCAAATTAATTAGGTCCTTTAAATACATAGAGAGTATACTCTGTATAGATAATCTTCAACCACTTCAAAGATCTGTAAAATATGGCATTTAAATAACTTAGAGTTCTGTTGATGTGAGACATGATTGCTCCTGACAACACCAATCTATTCCCCCAAAAGAATGTAGAGCACCAAAGACACTCCACTTAGAGTTTGTTCTCTTCTTGGCACAACTGGCCTTTGGGTAAGAAACTGTCTATGCCTCAACCACTGTCAAAGTACATGGTGTCCAGACTAAATAAACAGGACACACATGAAAAAAAGACTGCCAAACCTTGCCAAGGCAGGGTAATACTGTTCTAAAAATTTTCCTGCCTCTAAAAATGGTCTGTCAGTTATGCAGTTATGCTAGGCCTTAGCCAAAGTTGGCTGCTTCAACATTAAAAATGAGACTTTAAATGATTGCTCAAAAGTAGCCAGTTGTCTCTGTCATATACTGCATGCTTTGAAAGCTGCTTAATTGCACTTCCTGCCTACTCAAGTAATATTATCTCCCTTCTTAGGCCTTCAATGGGGTTAAAAATTAGGTAGCCATAGTTATCTTCCTCTTATGATTTAGCCAAGCCATTTCCAATGCAAGACTTAGACTCCTTAGTATAGAATGTTTATTAAAACATTTAACATGTGTTTCTTGCTTAATATTGCTTATGATGGTTGCAATTGTAATTTTATACTTAATATCTGTTCCTAGTATAGACTCTTTAAAATAAAATATTGAAACATTTATCATGTGTTCCTTGCTTAATATTGTTTATGTTGGTTATAATTTTATACTTAATATCTGTTCCTATTGTATATAGATCTGTACTGAGTTTAAAACTCTCTTATATAGACAAAAGGGGGAGGTGATGTAGAATCTCTGTCAGCCAATGATCTTTAAAAGGTGGGACCAGGTTACGGCATGACCTTTTGGGTACCCAGAGAAAAATGCCAGGCAGTCCAGGGTTCCCTCACTCTCTATGGTTCCTGTACTTCATAGCTAAGGTTGGACTTATAGTTCCTGTCTCGTGAGTCTGCCCCTCATAATAAAACATATATAATTGGTTTATCTTCGCATAGCCTGGAATTCTTTACCCACATCATTCAACACTCTGAACTCCACACATGTGCCACAGAGGATAAATGCCAAGGAATGTCATATGTGACACAGAGCAAAGGTTTGGATGGGCATCACTATTTAGTTTCAAGCATTTCCTACTTCATGTGTGCCTCAGGTCGGTCTTGGCTGCCCTCATCTCTTCAGGCCTAGATGAGTTTAAAGATCAAATGGACTTCTGTCTAAGTCACTTTCTCAGGCAAGTCCCTTAATCTATGTTTCCCAACCTTGGCACTAGAGACTAGGGAGCAGAGGTGGATGAGCCTGTGTGGTTTGGGAAGGGACGTGTCCTGCACCGTAGGATGTTTAGAACACTTCTGCTGTGTATACACTAGGCAGCAGCCTCTGCCTCACCTCATCAATGAGGAGAATCCAAGCGCAATCTTGGACAGATATTTTCAGAAAAGCAAACGAAGCCTCACCCAGTTGGAACCACTGCCCTAGAGAAATCCTAGAACTTAAGACAGTCAAAAACATGGAGCGCCATGAAGCCACGTGACCTGCTACATGACTACTTGTGCACTGGTAAGCAAATACTACTGTCCAGCTTTTTAAAAAATACATCATAGAATAGCCGTTAATTCTATTTTAGACTTGCTGTTTGAAATCCATTTCATATCATTATTACACTGAAATTTGCCTTGATCTTAGTATAGCCATAATTCTAAGCTAATTCCTAATTTTATAGAAAACCAGGTGGTGGTTCATAAGAATGATTCCCATAGGCTCATATATTTGAATGTTTAGGATTAGGAGGTGTGGTCTTGTTGGAGTCGGTGGATCCTGGTTGGAGGGAGTATGTCACTGGGAGTGGACTTTTAGTGTTCAGAAGGCCAAGCTAGGCCCAGTAGCTCTCATTCTCTCTCTCTCCCTCTCTCTTTCTCTCTCCCTAGCTCTCTCCCTTCTCTGTCTCTCTCTGTCTTCTGTTTGCAGAGTCAGATGAAGAACTCTCAGTTACCTCTTCAACACCGAGTCTCAGAAAACACTTTGTGGCATATAATATAAACCCCAGGATAGAATAAGCCCCTATAACCTTCCTAAATACCATCTCTATACTTTGAACTCTTGTCCCTTTCTGCTATCTCTTTGTTCTGCTTTGGCCAAAATAATGTGAGAAAATTTAATGTTATGTACCTTTCAAGTCTGAGGATACCCTATTGGCACCTTTAGACCATTATGCAAAGAAGCCTCAACTTGAGGATGAGTAAAAAAATCACCTTAAGAGGTGAGAGAAAGTGCCTGAACTGACCTTGTCCCATAGTTACATTGATGAATATCTTAATCATTGCCATAGAAATTTCGCCTGATGGATGGTGATAGAGTCAGAGACCCACATTCACATCAGAGCAAGGGTCTGAGCTCCCAAGGTCCAGTCGAAGAGCAGGAGGAGGGAGAAGATGAGCAAGGAAGTCAGCACCACGAGGGACTGGCCCACCGACCGAGACATTGTGCCTGATCTATTGGGAGCTCATCAAATCCAGCTGGACCAGGACTGAATGAGACCCAACGCAGGGTCTCTGACAGCAGTAAGTGTTCCATTCCAGCATTTCACGTGAAGAAGGCAAAGAACACAAAAGAAACTTCTATTGGGTTCCCCTCGATTCTGCTTTCAAGTTTTACTCTGAAGAATAATACCAGTTAATGGACAAGAAAGTACTAAAATAAATTTTAAAATAACCTAAAGACTTCAGAAAAATCACACAACTTAACTCATCTTGAATTCTAAGACTTTCAAAAATCTATTTATAATACAATTAGCCATTTAATTTATTTTTCTATTAATTTTTTAATGTACGTCAGACAAAGTTCAGAGCCCTGAGAATGTTCATGCTAATTACCTGTAATTTGAGTATGGTATTTTCTTTAAAAATAAAATTAAATGTGATTGCATAATTTTAAGCATTATTTCTGCAAAACAAGTTATTGAAAAACACTACTAATAATTTCAAATTTTATTGTTGGGGAATATTATCTTTAGGTGTGTGGCTTTTATTTACATTGCATTTCTTCAGCTCTGTGAAGCTGTGTTACTGTGCCTGTCTAAGACACCTGATGCCTAATAAAGAGCTGAATGGTCAATAGTGAGGCAGGAGCAAGGATAGGCAAGACTGGCAGGCAGAGAGGATAAACAGAAGGAGAAATCTGGAAGAGGAGGAGCAAGAGAACAAGGAGAGGAGGACATCAGGGACCAGTCCCCCAGCTACACAGCAAGTCATGGAGAAAGAAGAAAGGTACACAGAAATAGAGAAAGATAAAAGCCCAGAGGCAAAGGGTAGATGGGATAATTTAAGATAAGAAAAGCTGGCCAGAAACAAACAAAGCAAAGGCCGGGCATTCATAACTAAGACTAAGCTTCCCTGTGTGATTTATTAGGTGGATGGTGAGCCCCTCAAAAAAAAACCCAAAAGAGTAAAAGATCACACAACATCTTATGAATGCTTTTATAGATATGTTAGATTTGGTGAAAGAAGCAAATTATATTGAAGATTAAAGTAAAATTCCATTATAAGCAAAAGAGCCAAAGAAAGATTCAAAGGTTAATAATGGTGAATTTCTCTCATGGCTTACAAACCCAAGTTCTTTTATTTTCTATTCTCATTTAGTTAGACGGATGCCAATCTGTTGTGCCTCAGAAGTTACACATGCCCTATGATCTAGGCAATTTCTTCGTGCTACTACTGTATATTCTCCTGATTGCTCTCTCAAGTTCACAGGCGTTCCCGAGTAGATGCTCGCACAGGAAACAGCTCTGAGTAGGGGTCACAGCTCTGTTTACAGCTTCTCCACACAATTAATCCTGCAGCTGCACTAGATTAGTTTTGACATGAATACACTGTCTCAAAGAGGCCAGTGTAAGAAGGTTCCCATCATTTGACACTCCCTCTAACCTGCCCTACTCAGAAACGTTAAACCACTTGTAACAGCACGCATGAGGAGGTCCCAGTGTCTAGACTTAAGAAATTTCTGTCTTCAGTGCTGAAAAAACAGCAAAGTTCTTCAACTAAAGGCAAATAATTAGAAAGGGGAAAAAAAGCACATTCTAGCCAGGGCACTGAGTGCGATTTAGATTGAACATGTCCCTTCTCTGCATAGCTCTTTGAAAAAACAATTTAAAGTTATCTAGTAAAAGCCAAATTCCCAGTGATAATGTTACAGCATTCCAGCAAAAGCAGAGCTGAGACAACGAGGATCGTGCTCGGAAACGAGAGCCTGAGGTCCCATTCGCCCTCCTTCACCAGAGCAGAAAGGAGGATGAAGAGTCATTTACGTTAACAGCACATTATCATCCAACAAAGACACCCGTGCTTACAGGAAAAGTGTCACAGGACTCAGAGACCTTGGAGAACTAAAGTACAAACTCATTTCCCCCAAAAAAGGTTTGCATTAACTCATACAATACTTTATTATTTTTGCCAAAGACAGAAAACAGAACAAAGCACTGCTTGTGGTTCCTTTCTAAACTCCAAGGCGTGTGTGAACCGATGTCTTTACCAAGAAAAATGCATGGACACAGAGGGATCATACTGTATGGTAAATGACTGCCATGAGGAGATATTTTAAACATAAAGACAAGTACCATACAGGAAGAAGATACACAGGTAAGCTGTATTCCTCCCATAAAGACAGCCATACATGCTGACAGAGGTAGGTCTTACTGCAAAGACTTTCATCTTGCTATGATTTAAAACAATAGTTTAGGTCCATTTCCAGTTTAGACACAGATTCTGAATGCAGTAAATGGCATTTTCATTACCTAAGTCTCTGTATTTGTTTTCAAATGAGGCATGACTTTAAGTGTCCCAAATAACCTACAATATTCTTGTCAAGCATTCTCGGGTCAATATCTGTAAAAATAGCTACCTACTCTGCTGGTTCAGGGTTTTAGTGTAAACTTAAGGAGGATCACTATGTAGACTTATTGTTTCCTTACATTCTCTGGTTAATTGTGGTGACATAGTTAAAAAGCCTTCTAGCATTGCTACTAACTTCAGACTCTGATTTTTGGACAAAAACACTACCACTAAAAATAAATAAACAAAGATAGACATTGCAACTACTTGGCTAGAATTCCTATCTTAGAAATCTAATTCCCTTCCTAATTATTTGCCCTTAATTAAAGAATTTGTCTATTTTGTCGTGGTTGGCCATTGTTAATCATTTGGAACAAGATTTTAAGTATTTTTAGGATTGAGTCTATATAGAGCTACACTTAAAATTTATTAGTACCAAAAAATTGCTGCCCGTATTAAATTCCTTTATTTGAACTTATTTGAACGCCTTTAAGAGATGGAAGGAACACAGCCAGGTGGTGGTGGCTTTAAACCCAGCACTCAGGAGGCAGAGGCAGGCAGGTTTCTGTGAGTTCAAGGCCAACCTGGTCTACAAGAGCTAGTTCCAGGATAGGCTCCAAAGCTACAGAGAAACCCTGTCTCGAAAACAAAGAACAAAACAAAATAAACAAAAACAACAACAACAAGAAATGCAAGGACCAGATAAGTATCAAAACGTATCAGGCTTTTAAGTATTATAAATTCTGCTTCCCAATCTAACCCTGGTCTTTAGTTTGGCTCTGAAAAGTGGAGAAGTTTTAAGGTTAGGAGTGGGGAGTGTCAAAATGCAGGGCGACATTTGTAAATTATAAATATTTACCACACGGATGTGCCTAGACTAGGCTTCCAAATCAGAGCATATTTTTGTGCATACATGAACACACATGCAGAGGCACATGGAGCCAGAGGACAGACTTCTGAAGTAAGTCTTCTCCTCCTGCCATCGAGAGCCAAGGCAGGCATGGCAACAAATTCTCTACCTGTTGATTCATTAGAAATTCTCTTCAAATTCTAAGATGAATTGTTCTCTATATTCCTTTGATGTTCTATACATCATTTTAGAACCACATAGATATAAAGTATATACTTCTTGAAAGCAAGGAAACCCCTGGGGCCTATCACAATAAACAGATAAAGATGACAATATTTGTTAAAGATATTTTTAAAAAAAATCTAGGAAGTCATCTCTAAGAATCTTTCAAAACTGTATTATTTGCTGGGCATAGAGACACACACCTTTAATTAGAGCACTCAGGAGGCAGAGGCAGGTGGGTATCTGTAAATCTAAGACCAGCCCTGTCTACATAGAGTTCTGGGACAGCCACAGATACACAGAGAAGCGTCATGACAAGAAAACATAAAAATATGTCTTAATTAATTTAATAGGAGAAAAAAAAACTCTTGTCCCTACCATCTAGTACAGTGTCTTCATATGGTGGCTTCAATAATTTGTTGTATTCAGGGGCCAAAGCAAAAGTAGAAAAGAAGAGAAACAAAGGAGAGAAGTGAGAGGAGAAAAAGGAGAAGAACAAAAGAGAGCAGGGGCAGCAGAGGAAGCAGTGGGGAACAGAGCAAAAGAAAGACGCACAGACCAACAGGCTGTGGCAGCAACGCCTGCAGAACAGAAAGTGCCCATTTCACTTGCCCGTGTCGTCATTTGGTTTCACCTAAAAATAAAATATTTTCAAGGATTCTATGGTTTCTGTTCTATGTTAAAACACTCTTCCCAAAAGATTAAAAAGAGCTGTCCTAATAAAAATAAGTAAGAAAACAAACTGTTAGATAGATTCTGAAACACTTAATTTATGTTTTACTGACTTCCCCATAAGGTCAAATACCCATTTTCTTCTCTGATAATTTACCAATTTTCTTACATGTTTTCCCTTTTGCATTAGCATTAGATTTATGAAAACACAAATAAATCAATTTTCTAAAACTATTTTAAATAGTTAAATATGAAATTAGAGTTTATGTTTAGAGCCATGCCAACCTACAGCTCCAGCTGTAGGTTTGACCAAGCGCACATTAAAACATTCCACAAATGAGTCACAAAAAACTAGACTTTTAGTAGAACTGGCAAATAGAGTCATGAAGTAACCTACATGCCATCAATAACAAACATTAACAAGTTATACTTAGTAACTCAGAGACAATTCTATCAAAATGTCAAATTACAGGACACCATCTCCTATAATCATTCCAATACACAAATACTTAGCTATTCTGCAGCTTGAGAAAACAGTGACTAGTGTTTTATGGAAAACACAACAAAGGAATTTTTTCCTGTTATACTATTTAATAATAGTCTGTAGAGAAATCAAATCCTCTCCCACTTAAAATGAGTTAGAATTTTTTCCTCTAGAAATGACAGACTACAGACTCACGTAAATGTTGCACTTCCTGTTTATATTAACAAATGTAAAAACTTTGTTTGTCTAAAGATAAAAATATCCGAAGTCTTTAAAAAAAAAAAAGAAAGAAAGAAATCATTTCTGCTCTTTTGGGATTGCAAGTAAATTGAACTAAATGTTCAGTTTGGAGAACTGTGATGCATTGATACCTCCTTAAGGCTACAAATCTCTCGTTTGTAATAGCCACCAATATCTAACCAAAGCTAATATGTGTGTCCCAAAATATACTCATCAAGCAATTTAAATTAATCCAAAGTAATAATTTTCATTTCTTCTTCATATTTTAAAGGCTCAGAGGAAACTACATTTCCAAATAAAGGGTTATGCATTAAAGTCTGTAAGGCCAGGTTTTATCGTAAATTCCACTCAATTGGGGATCTTATCTAAAATGAAAGAAACTGAATAGGTGGCTAACTGTGCACACTGTATTTGAACAATTCTTCCTGCCAGGGATATCTGCTAGAAGCCTGGGACAGGGATATCTGCTAGAAGCCTGGGTTTTAGGTTCTCAATCAAATTCCCTAAGGAACAATTAATCCACAGCATAGAAGAAAAGACAGGAGACCCCTCCCCCATCAGCAGTGCTCAGACTGGTATAAACAAACACAGCACAGTCTGAAGTAATCAAGCATGCATCTGCTGACTTTACAGCTCTTTAATTCACTTCCTCAGAAGGCGCCAGAAATAAATCAACTACTGTGCATTTGTTTTCAAAAGTATGTTGGTTAAATGATAATGTAAGTTTGGTAGTTTTCAGTTTATTCAAAATCTGTAACCCATATTTAAAATAATAATTTGTAAAAATTTCATCACTGCAAAATATGCTTAAAGTTACAGACCTTTTACTGAAAAATTCCTAAACATTTTTCAAAAAAAAAAAAAGCCACAAATGTTCATTAACATGATTTTATCCTCCAACTAAAACCACAAAGGGAAATGCAGAGAATTATTTTCTTTATAATAATTCTAACCAATAGAATAGTATCATTCTACAAAGTCTACGAAAGCCATGATAGTGTGTGCAGATAACGAAAGCTGTTTGAAAACATTTCAAAAAGAACAGGCAAATGTCCTACATTTTTGAAATGTCTTCCGACCTTACTCAATTTCAATACTAAGGAACATAAACTTTGAGGGTACACTCCATGCAGCTCCAGGCTGTCAATAACAGACACGTGGACAAGTATTACTGAGCAAGCAGGAAAACGACTTCTAAACTTGCCATTCTGACAGACTGCACTCAGAAAGAGAAAGCAAAGAGGAAGGAGAGGGGGAAGGGAAAGAACATTCAGACAGAAAATTAATGCCCCCACACAAATTTCAGGGTTGAATTTTTATTTGGCATCTTGCAAAGCTATGCGTGTTTCTGTTTTATTTATCTGTATGCAAGTGTGTGTACCAGTACACATGGGCATGGGTGGGTAGTGCAAGTGTATGTGTGCGCGCGCACTCGTGTGTGGAGGTCAGAGGGCATCACAGGGTGCCTTCCCCAACTGTCTCTCCACTTTATTTACTGAATCAGTATCTTTACTGAACCTAGTGTTCACTGACTCAGCTACAGCAGCTGACCTGCACAGCCCAGGGACCCGCCTGCCAGCTTACCCAGCACTGGGAGAGCCCAGGTCTTTCTTCAGGTTTGCATGCAAGTACTTGACTGACTGACACACTCTAGCCCCAATGTCCCAATTTTTATTTCAATTAAAATTTAGACTTCTGCAAATTTTCTTCAAAGAATGACTAGATATTATATATGTATCATATATATTATAATCATTCTAACATCATATTCAAAAAGAAGAAAAGGGGAGGACAAATGAAAGAACAAGCATTCTGTCCTGAGATTATTTTAAAGTATGTTCCAAACTCCAGTCAAATGTCACTGTTTGTTTTTAGAAGCCAAAGTCCAACCCACATGATACTGGTCACATACAACTTGCTATATATCACAGACCACCAAAGGGGGGGAGGATGGAGACACCTATCTGCATTTGTCTGCTGTGGCCTCAACACACTAACTTGACTTCCCCGTGAGCTTCATTCTGTGCTTGCAGCAACACAAACACCAATAGAATCTACCTTTATCTGAGCTTTCTGTATTTTACAACTGAGTTTGTGTACAGACAAAAATACATATACATGTACTGAAATATGTGCATGTATACATGTGTGTTTGTTACTAGGCAAGAAAGTGTGCTCATCAGAAAGCTGAGGCAAGAGTATCATTTGAACCCAGAATTTTGAGACTATACTAGGCATATAGGAAGAACCCCATTGTCTTATCCAGCATGGCCGAAACCTGAAGGCAGGAACTGAAGCAGAGGCCGTGTAGGGGGTGCTGCTCACTGTCTTGCTCATCATGGCTTGCTGAGTCAGCTTTCTTACAGAACTCAGGACCAACAGGCCTAGGATGGCAACACCCACAATGGACTGGGCCCTGCCCTTTGAATCACTAAGAAAATAGCCCACAAGCTTACCTACAGCCAGGTCTTTAGGGGCCTTTTCCTCAAGTGAGGCTCCTTCTTCTCCAGTGACCCCAGCTTGTGTTAAGATGAAATAAACTAGTCAGCACACCGGTGTTTAAAACTATCAAAAGAATTACAAAAGTACTAAGAAAGTAGAACTGTAACACGTAGAAGAAATTGAATTCTTGAGGCCAATAGTTGACAGAGCACAGTGCACACAGCTTGTGCAGTAGGATGAACCCTCGAGCGTGTGCATACGAGTGGTACGGCTGGGTCATATGGTAGTGCATTTTTAGCTTCTTCAATCTACTCCACCCTAACTTCCACAAAGGCCAAGCTAGTTGCAATCCCACCAACAGTTAACCTAGGGTCCCCTTCCCTACAACCTCACCAACGTTTATTCTCAGCTTGTTTTTTATGAATTTTAGCCATTATGGTGGGGCCATGAAACTGCAGCATAGTCTGAATTAGCATTTCTCCAAACCACAGGTAACTAATGGCTGCTGAGAAAGAGGAACCAGTCTTATCAGGGACACGCTCCCCACTTGGGGATCCAGGCCCAAAAGGTCAGCCCTAAATACACATGAGTGACATTCAACGACCTCAGCAAGCACTGTTCACAACTCTTCTGAGTGTAACAATAACACTTAAAGAACAAGGAGCCATGAATCTGAGAAGGAACCGTGGACTGAGAGCAAAGTTGGAGGGGAATAATGTAAACATAGTACTCACATGAAATTCTCAAAAAATAAAGAACAATTAAAAAAAAAAGGGCAATGACCTCATCTATTACAGTAGGAAAAAGCACAGAAGTATTTCATGCTAAAAGGTATGAGACGTTAACTTTTGCGGCACAATATACAGTCATCTGGACTAAGTCACCTCAGCCTTCCACAAGCAGGGGCAGTATCTGCTGGGTGAGCTACAGGTGCCAGCTGTCTTCTGGCAGGACTGTGTTGATTTTAAGAATATGTGCAAGAAACAGCAGCTTTCCCGGGGCTTCACTCAACAAAGGTCTACATTTAACTTCTTTTTAACTTCTAAAACAAGAATAATGTTTCTTTCAATGTAAAACCACAAGGTCCTTTTTCATTCTGTGAAATAAGAAAAAACTATCTTAAAACAACTTTAAAAATCACACACACACACACACACACACACACACACACACACACACACAAACTCCTTAATATATACTTGACCTCTTCAGGGTATCTTATAAAAATTTTAAAAGAAAAAGAACGACAGGTTGCATTGACCCTCCTGACCTATGAGCAAGTAAAACGAGTACGCTGGAGTGATAAGAAAACCGGAAGCCAGGCATGGTGCTGCACACGAATAACCTAGCACTCAAAGAGTTAAGGCCAACCTCAGCTATAAAACAAGTCCAAGGTCAGCCTGATCTACATGAGACCTTCTCTCAAAGAAGAAAAACTCATATTCACACGTGCATGCAGATGTACACATAGGAGTGGGGGTATCTAAGAAAAACCTGTTATCGATTAAAAAGAAAATTAACATAAATTAATAAAGGCCAGACTATTTAGCCATCCATACCTTCATTCAGAAAAACTATAAAGAAAAATTCTCTTAGGCATTCCTAATAGCTTCTAAATGTTTCTTAACTCAAGTCTTTCTACCGCTGTCCTGTTTTGAGCATGTTTTAGACTCACACATGAGACATGTTCTAGCACTGTGGTTTATTACCCAGTCTTAATCATGGACTACCGTATTTCACCAAGAAACGACAAACAATGGAAACCTAAACCCAAAATATTTATGTAAGAGTCTGCATGGCGCTGAGACCACTAGGTGCTAGAGCACTTCCAGGGCAAGCCTCTGTAGGGGCTGAGCGAGTTCAGATCCCCAGAAAGCAACACATGGCAGGTGGGCATGTCAGCCTGCTGGAATTCCAGTCTCACAAGACAAGAGCAAGCTGGCCAGCAAGACTAGCAGAATCACTGAGCAGAATCACTGGCTGACATGTTAGGACAATTCTATGGCCAGTGTTAAGACTGTAGAAAAAATAGTCCTTCTATGACAGCTGGAAAAGAGGAGCTTTCTGTCAGCTATCAGAAGAAGGCTTTTTGGAAGCCAAAATCAACTCCAAATCAAGCCTTGATTGCAGCCTTGGCGAATAGTTTCGTCTGCAACCTCATGAGCACCCTGACTCCCCTTAATGTTAATGCTATCCTCCTCCTCCTGACTCAAAGGGATTTCTATGTAGTTTTTAAATGGCAAGTTTTCAAACTACTAAATGACCACCAAATGAATAAGGAAAAGTTTCCTTCATTCTTACTAAAGTCCATTCTTTCACCTCTCCCTTCCCCATCAGTCTGTACCACAACTTTCTATTTTCCATGGCATAATCTATAACATCTTCACAGACAGAGCCTAGGATACACTGGAATTCAGCAGCGACAGAATTCACAAGGATGGAGATCATGTTTATCAGGGAGGAAGCACGGAGAGCTTTGAACTGTAAAGATACCTCCAAACAAGCATGAAAGAATCTGCGGAATAAATCAACTTTGAGCCTATCTGACAAGGTTATGAAACAAAAACATACCAAGTTTTTGTAACACACTTCTCGCTATATTCAAAGTTATTATACTAGCAGTCCCCTGTTCTGTGCAATAGACTTTCAAGAGGAAGTAGCGACTTTCTATCTACTTATTGCCTTAGTCTTTGGAAGTGACTGCTTAAAACAGTTGATATTATACCATCCCAATAACGTAGTCTGAGATTCAAAGGCGCTCTCTCACACTGCAAACCTAAATAAGGTCACCTGCGGCTGGAGACACGCCTCCTGGGTAAAGCGCCTGCTAAGCTAGGATGGGGACCTGAGTTCAGAGCACAAAGAAATCACATAGGATTGCTGTGGATTTCTTGAGCATACTAAAAGCAGTAATGAGAAATAACATTATTTAAAATACTGAATATTTCAAAGCCAAAAAGCAGCGAGCTTTATTAGCTGGTTGGGGAAGCCTTGAAACTGGTGGCAAAATATTGCAAAAAGTAATCACCAAATTTCCAAAAACATTATCAATATTTACATGAAATACAATGAATTGAAATGTCATTTCTTTACATTTGAAATGTAAATGTTACATTTTAAACACATGACTACGGAATTTGTACAAAGCAACTCTGAATGCCTGATACTCATATTTGACGGTAAGCAGACTGTACCAAACACATTGTAACGACAACTGTAGCCTGTAAAGAAGAAACAGTGAAGACGTGCATCCTGCCCTAGAGAGCAGATCATCTTTCTACCTCAAACAACCCTCAAATAGGACCACAAATGTTTTCATAAGAAAAGACAGCTAGTCTGTTACACTTCAGCAAATTCTGAAGATAAGTTATGCATTTCTTACTTTATCACCATTATAAAATTAATCCTCCAAAAATCACAAACAACATAAATCATAAAGTTCTCTGGTCTAGTGACTAATTTCCATACTTTGCATGTATGTGTCAGGTTAAAAGTACATGAGAACAAAAATAAATCCTGAAGTAACAGACAGAAGGTTCCCCACCATCAAGGGATTTTACTATGGTTACATGTTCTCTTTTTGCAGCAGCAGCAGAATTAGCAATGATAACTTTTATTTTCTGAATGTTTTGCAATGTCACAAATCAGAAATATAATTCAAAAACCAAAAAAAAAAAACTTGAAAGAAAATAGTGAAAAATAGCATTTTCAAACTACTAAAAGAACCAAAAGTACTAGTGTTGATAAAGGTATGAAGACATGCTATTACTCTTAACCTTTAGAATAGCAATTTACCATAT